>AWOL01S0026035.1:3900-65267 GCA_000715115.1 Nicotiana otophora | reverse complement strand
CATCTTCGCGGCACCTGGATGAATGGAGTACCGTGAACTGTGAGCTTCCTGGAGAATCAACTCACGCAAACCATATACATTAGGCACACATAGCCTGCCATGCATCCGTAATACACCATCGTCTCCAATAGTGACTTCCTTGGCATCACCGTGCTGAACCGTGTCTTTAAGGACAAGCAGATGTGGATCATCATACTGGTGCTCTCTGATGCGATCATATAAAGAAGACCGAGAAACCACACAAGCCAAAACTCGATTCGGCTCGGAAGCATCCAATCTAACAAACTGGTTGGCCAAGGCCTGAACATCCAAGTCTAAAGGCCTCTTTTCTACCGGTATGTATGCTAAGCTGCCCAAACTCTCTAATTTACGACTCAAGGCATCGACCACTACATTGGCCTTTCCGGGATGATAGAGAATGGTAATGTCATAATCCTTAAGCAACTCCAACCACCTTCGCTGCCGCAATTTAAGATCCTTTTGTTTAAACAAATGTTGTAGACTCCGATGATCGGTATATACCTCACACTGGGCACCGTACAAGTAATGCCGCCAAATTTTCAAGGCATGAACAATAGTTTCTAACTCAAGGTCATGGACTGGATAATTCTTCTCTGGACACATAGGCAATCACCCTACCGTCTTGCATTAGCACTACGTCGAGACCAGTACACGATGCGTCACAATACACAGTATAAGACTCTGAACCTATAGGCAATACCAATACTAGAGCTGTAGTCAAAGTTGTTTTGACCTTCTGAAAGCTCTCTTCACACTCATTCGACCACTTGAACGGAGCACCTTTCTGGGTCAATTTAGTCATAGGCAATGCAATAGACGAGAATCCCTCCACGAAACGATGATAATAACCAGCCAAGCCGAGAAAACTCCGAATCTCAGTAACTGAAGATGGCCTAGGCCAACTCTGAACTGCCTCTATTTTCTTCGGATCCACCTTAATTCTTTCACTGGACATTATATGTCCCAAGAATGCCACCGAATTAAGCTAGAACTTACACTTAGAGAATTTGGCATAAAGTCTCTCCTCTCTCAGCCTCTGTAATACAATACCCAAGTGTTGTGCATGCTCCTCCTAGCTACGTGAGTACACCAGAATATCATCAATAAATACCACTATAAATAAATCAAGATATGGCTGGAATACACTATTCATCAAATGCATAAATGCTGCTGGAGAATTGGTTAGCCCAAAAGACATCACAAGAAATTCATTGTGGCCATAACAAGTTCTAAATGCCGTCTTTAGAATATCCGAATCCTGAATTTTCAACTGGTGATACCCGCATCTCAAATCAATTTTGGAGAACACCCTCTCTCCCTGAAGCTGGTCAAATAAGTCATCAATACGCGACAAAGGATATTTATTCTTGATTGTAACTTTGTTCAACTTCCTATAATCGATGCACATACACATAGTACCATCTTTCTTTTTCACAAACAGAACCGGTGCACCCCAAGGTGACACACTAGGCCTAATAAACCCCTTTTCATGGATTTCCTGAAGTTGCTTTTTCAATTCTTTTAAATCAGCTGGTGCCATACGATACGGAGGAATAGAAATGGGCTGAGTTTCTGCACCAAGTCAATACCGAAATCAATATCCCTGTCAGGTGGCATACTCGGCAGGTCTGCAGGAATTACATCCGGAAAGTCTCGCATGACTGGTACTAAATCAATAATAGGAGTATTTGCATCAACATATCTCACAAAGGCCAAATATCACAAACATCCCTTTCCAACCATATGTTGGGCCTTGAAATAAGAAATTACCCTGCTAGAAACAAAATCTAGAGAACCTCTCCGTTCAACTTTTGGCAATCCCGGCATCGTCAACGTCACGATTTTTGTGTGACAGTCCAGAATAGCATGACATGGAGACAACCAATACATACCCAGGATTACATCTAAATCAACCATACCGAGTAATAAGAGATCAACTCTAGTCTCCAATTCCCCAATAGTTACCACACATGACCGATACACACGGTCCACAATAATAATATCACCCACCGGTGTAGATACACAAACAGGTGAAACTAAGGACTCACAGGGCATATCTAGATAATGAGCAAATACGATGATACATATGAATAAGTTGAACCAGGGTCAAATAATATAGAAGCCTCCCTGTGGCACAATGAAACAATACCTGTGATCACTGCATTTGGAGCAACAACATCTGGCATGGCAGAAAAAGCATAGAATCAGGCCTGACCGCGACCTGACCGGCCTCCCCCTCTTGGGCGACTCCTAGCTGCCTGACCCCCACCCCGAGCTGGCTGGGAGGGTGGTGCAACTGCTGCTGCTGATGCCGTCGGGCGAGAACTCTGCTGTAGAGCCCTACTCAATAGCCTAGGACAATATCTCTTGAAATGACCCAATTCTCCGCACTCGAAACAACCCCTTCTCTAACAAAACTGATGTTCCTAATAACCCGGGGAATTACCCATAGAATCCTGAGCGGACGAGGCATGATGAGAACTCTGCGCTGGTAGTGCACTGAATGAAGACTGGCCTGAGTGAGCACTGTAAGAACCGTGGCTAGCTGATGCACCACGATGAGCTGGACGAGTTGCCCGAGTGCGTCTGAAAGAACGACCCCTACCGCTGTAAAACTGACCACCTGAAGGAACACCGCTAAAATCACCTGAACCACGAGGCCTCTTAGCCTCCCTTTCAACCCGTTCTTGACTGCGAACCATCTCAATCTGACGAGAAATGTCGACAACCTCATCGAAAGTAGCACCAGCCACTCTCTCTCTAGTCATGAGTAATTGCAGCTGAAAAGTGAGGCCACCTATGAACCTCCCGATCCTCTCCCTGTCTGTGGGAATCAACCAGATAGCATGACGGGCCAACTCTAAAAATCTCATCTCATACTGCGTCATGGACATATCACCTTGACGAAGCTACTCGAACTACCTGTGCAGCTCCTCTCTGCGGGACTGAGGCACGAACTTCTCCAGGAATAGATCGGAGAAGTGCTACCAGGTAAGGGGTGTTGCGCCGACCGGCCTACACATCTCGCAAGCCTCCTACCATCTGAAGGCAACCCCATAAAATTAAAAAGTAGTGAATGAGAACCCACTGGTCTCTAGAATACCCGTTGTCCGAAGCATCCGTTGACACTTATCCAGAAAACCCCGAGCATCCTCTGACTCAGCACCGCTAAATGGTGGAAGTTGCAGCCTCTCAAATCTCTCAAGTCTCCTCTGCTCATCATATGCCATAACAGGAACTACCGGGGCCTGAGCAGCTGCAACCGGCTGGGCTGGTAGTGCTCCCGGTATATAAAGTCCCTGCACTACCTGGTCTGGAGTACGGGCAACAGGGGTATGAGTACCTCCCCCGGCCTGAGAAGTGGCAGGTGCGGCCTGAGCCAAAACCACCTGAGTAAGACCAGTGCAAATTGTCAATATCTGGGCCAAAGTCTCCTGAAGTCCTGAAATCTCAATGGGCACAACTGGTGCCTGAGCTGGTCCTGTTGGCTCAGCTATATCTGGAATCTGCTCCTGAGCTGGAGCAACTGGTGGTACTACAAGTGCTGCTCCAACTGCTGCACAAGCTATACCTTGACCTCTACCTCGGCCCCGGCCTCTACCACGGGCCCGACCTCCCGCAGCCCTAACTGGTGGCATTGGTGGCTGACCGTCCGATCCGGTAGTACGTGTTCTCAACATCTGTGAGAGAATAGAATAACATAAATTTAGTTTGTGAAATCACAAATTCGCACGACAGAATACAAGAAAGTGAAATTTTTCTAAGGGTTCTGCAACCTCTCGAAGATATGTACAGACGTCTCCGTACCGATCCGCAAGACTCTACTAAACCTGCTCATGACTCGTGAGACCTATGCAACCTAGGGTTTTGATACCAACTTGTCACGACCCAAATTCTAACCTGTCGTGATGGCGCCTATCTCGAAACTAGGCAAGCCGAAAATCTCAGTAAAACCACAATTTCTTTTAAGTTTGAAAATATAATATTTAAATAAAATCCACAAATCTTACAAATACCGATACAAACACTACCAAGACCTGGTGTCACTGAGTACATGAGCATCAAATATGAATACAAGTCTGGAAAATACGGTCTATGATAGTCTGAGACCAAATACAGCAACAAGGAGATAGGGAAGGAGAGACAAGGTCTGCGAAACACGACAACTACCTCTAAATCTCCGGAAAATCAACTGTGTGAGAGAATCAACACCCGCTATGTCTGGGAACACCTGGATCTGCACATGAAGTGCAAGGTGTAGTATGAGTACAACGAACTCAGCAAGTAACAATAATAAATAAGGAATTGGAGATAGTGACGAGCTACACAGTTATAGTTCACTTTCCGTAATTCTAGCATAGAATAGACATGCTTTCGAATCCAACAGTTTAAGTCAAATAAGTTTTATGCAGTTCATGTTCATGTAATCCGGATATGGAATCTTTCAGAGAATTTNGAATCTTGTAGAGAATTTCACAACAATGACAGATAGCAACTAAATGTAACAACAAATGAAAAGCAAGTACAACCTCTCTGGGCAACAGTCACTCAACTCGTCACAACAACTCAACTACTCGGCTCTCAGCCCTCAGCACTCACACTCAATGGGTACCCGTGCTCACTGGGGGTGTACAGACTCCGGAGGGGCTCCTACAGCCCAAGCGTCATAGTTCGCATGGACAACTCACGTGCTGCATGGACAACTCATGTGCTATAATATCCTGCACAGACAACTCACGTGCCATAATATCCTTACCTCACCGATAGGCCCTCGGCCTTACTCAGTCCTCAACCTCTCTAGTCTCTCGGGCTCTCGAAAATCACAAAGATCAACCCCAAACAAAGATAACATAGTGAATCAACAAATATCAAGAAAGACTGAGGTATGATGCACAAGTAAAATCATGACCGAGTACAAGACATCAATTAGCAAATAATTCAACAAGTACGTGGTCTCTGTGGGTCCCAAAAATACTATCACATAGCCTAAGCATGATTTTAACATGATTTACAATCAAATTTCTTCAACACAAAGAGAGCATATAGCTAACAACAAGTTATTTGACTTTACAGTTTCACGGGATGGACCAAGTCACAATCCCTTCGGTGCACGCCCACACGCCCGTCACCTAGAATGTGCGTCACTTCCAAAATAATCACATGACACAAAATATCTTGGGTTTCATACCCTCAGGACCAGATTTATAACTGTTACGTACCTCAAAACGTGAAATTCTTTACTCTGTTATGCCTTTGCCTCGCAAATTGGCCTCCGAATGCCTCCATACCAATTTTATCAAAATTCGACCTCAACTCGCCCTCAAATATACTATTTAAACCAAGAGGGTTTTCTAATCTTTCCAACTTAATTCACCCATTAAATGTTAAAAATAACCATGGATTTGGGTAATTTGACCAATAATGAGTTATGAACACTTACCCCATTGTTTTCCTTGAAAATATCCCAAACATCGCCTCTTCCCGAGCTCCAATCCGTCAAAAATATAAAATGGGATGAAGTCCCATTTTCAGAACTTAAACTTTCTGCCCAGACCTCTCTTCTTCGCGAAGCGACAGGTCCCTCGCATTTGCGAAGCATCAAAATTGTGCTTCCCAATATTTTCTCTTCACGAACGTGAGACACTGCTCGCGAACGCGATGCTTTACAGAGCTCTCCTTTGTGAACGCGAAGGCAAAAACCCATGCCAACTATTTTTCCCTTTGCGAACGCGATACCCAAGCGCGAACGCGATGAACAACTCAGCTCCTCTTTGAGAACGCGAAGATAAAATCTTGCCTACCTCAAATTCCCCTTCGCGAACGTGAGGGCACGCTCGCGAACGCGAAGAAGGAAACCAGAAAAATGCGCCAGCAGTCTTCAGCCAACATGCCAAGTCCAAAACTGATCCGTTAACGTCCTGGAACTCACCCGAGCCCCCCGGGACCTCACCCAAACATGCCATCAAGTCCTAAAACATCATACGAACTTAGTCGAACCCTCAAATCACCTCAAACAACTCTAAAACCACGAATCATACCCCAATTCAAGCCTAATGAACTTTGAAATTTCAAGTTTCCACAAATGACTCCGGAACCTATCAATTCACGTCCAATTGACCTCACATTTTGCACACAAGTCATAATTGACATAACAGAGGTATTCTAATTTTTGAAATCGGGTTCCGACCCCGATATCAAAAAGTCAATCCCCCGGTGAAACTTCCCAAATTTATTTTTCGGCATTTTAAGCCAAATTTCACTATGGACCTCCAAATAATTTTTCGAACACACTCCTAAGTCCAAATTTACCATATGGACCTATTGAAATCATCAAAATTCAAATCCGAGGTCGTTTACATATAAATCCACCTCCGGTCTACTTTTCTAACTTAAAAGTTTCAATTATGAGACTAAGTGTCTTATTTCACTCCGAATTCCTTCCGAACCCGAACCAACTAACCCGATAAATCATAAATCAATTGTAAGGCATAAATTGGGCAGTTAATGGGGGAGCGGGGTTATAATATTTAAAACGATGGGCCGCGCATTACAACTTATCTTCCCAATTTCAAGGAGCATTGGAGGAAGAAACTGCAGGTATGATTTAGTACATTTTATCTACATATTGCACAATACATATTACATTAGAGCTACAAGACAACATCTAAACAAATTAACTACAATTAAACTACAATTTATCTACAATGTAGTTTCTGTTTATTACAAATGATCTACAATTTTATTAAGTTGAACACATTTATTGTAGCAGAGAAGGAAACAATGCATGTGGACTATCCAAAATAAATTAACTTCAATTAAACTACAATTTATCTACAGTGTAGTTTATGTTTATTACAAATGATCTATAATTTTATTAAGTTATACACATTTATTATAACAGAGAAGGAAACAATGCATGTGGACTCTCCAAAACAGGATGCAAAACTTGGCATAGAAGGAGAGCATTTAAATGAGGAAAAGGAGATAGTGCCTTTGCAATCTCCCATTCAACAAGCAAATGATATACAAAAAGGAGATGATTGAAATGAAGATTTCACTAGTATTATATGTTACAATATAATTGTAGGAAAAAAACAACAGCTTTCATATAAGTTTCATCTTCCCAAAATAACTAATGCAACCAACATACAATGTTGTTATTTTGTTTTAAATATTGTAGGTGAACCAACCGACTACATCAATATAGGTGATTCAGATAATGACTCCAGATATGGAAAAAGGGCAGTAACACTTGATGATTTTGAGCTTCCAGAGAACTTCTCACAGATTGTTAAGTTCGGAGAGGTAAATGAATATGAAACAACCCCTGTGCATCAAGGAAGAACAAGGGTTCCTGAAAAGTATGGCAGATCCCCCTTTCTCCCTTATTTTAGTTCTGGGGGAAGCACTTCTGTTGGACCTCCTACAATTTTCAACATCAAGCATCCATTTATTGCTTGGAGACTATGTTGATCCTGACTTGTTGGAAGAATTCAATAAGTGATTATATTTAGGTACCGACACAGTTTCAAAGAGGTTAGATTATACAATTTTTTCATATTATAGAGTGCATACAATATATGGATTTCAAACTACAACTACATAATAATTGTACTTGATATGTCTCTAAATAGGAGGAAGGTGCCTTATACTTTAAAAGATAACCAGCTCAACTCGTGGTTTGATCTTGGAGTGGAGAAAGTTAATAAAAATAACTGGTTTTATACTTTGGCACATCCCGGACAAGTACTCAACAACACGGTACACACATACCTTGGCAGAATTTAATGATTAGCTGTAGTATTCTGTTATTTTAGAAATATGTAGATTTTTTGTTTGAAATTGTATTTAAATTGTATGAAACATTGAGAAATAATCAAATCTAATTTTTTTGCAGCACATTTATATTATTTTATACTATTTAAGGAAGAGAGGAAAGTATGGTCCTGCAAATAAAATACGGTTTACAACCACTGACTGTATGTTCAAGACTAGAATTGAACAAATTTATGAAAGGTACATTAATGCTCTTGCCGATAAGAAGCTTGTTGTTGTCAAACCCCAAGACGTCGTGGCAGAATACATATTGGAGTACCGATTACTTGCAAATATTGCATGGGACAAAGTTGATTTTGTGATTATGCCAATAAATATTGTGGAAAAATTTCATTGGTTGTTGGCTGTGTTTGACATCACCAGTAGGATTCTATATATTTATGATTCTATGGTCTCTTCATAAAATCACAAACTTGTTGAATATGTTGTCGACAAATTTGCTATTATGATCCCCCTCTACTTGTCATGCACCACGTTCTATGGCAAGCGTCCAGACATCAACTACAAGAACACAAAGGCATACATTGAAAAAGGTGTTACTGACCCTCTTGACATTCAGTGGTTGGTTGGTGAGATACCCAGCAAAAAGAAGGATTACTGTATGTGTTGCTTTCCTTCTATCTATTTAACTAATTGTATTTTACATTGAATACTAAAACTTTTTCCCTATTATTTTTTGCAGTGACTGTGGTGTATACGTGGCGACATTGCAGAATATGTCAGCATTGGAGAGCTATCGATTTCAAAGGAAGACCTTTCTAATATTTATCAACACCGTCGACGCTATGGAGCGCTCCTTTGAGATTATGCTAGGAAAAAGCAAGTGCGTGGTGAAATTAGTGAAAGTGAGGTGACTGGAAGATTAGCAAGAAGAAAAGGTACACCAGCTGTGAACGAGAGAACACAAGTCCAGAAAAAGAAGAATTAGTTTCCCTTTTCAGTAGAAAAATTATAGTTAAAGTGTTTAGATGTAGCTGGATTGTAGTAAAGTTATAGATAAATTGTTTATTAAAAAGGAGTCAGCTGCAATTTATTTGTAGCAGATTTATGCTACAACTATTTTACCTTTTTTATTGTTATTTTGTCCAGAATTCTACAACATAGAATATAAAATATTTGTGGCTTTTTTTTGGTTGAAAGTTATTAGTACTTGATCTCGATATTGGTACTATATAATTTGTTTACATCTGATCTCATCCAATTTTACACCTCGATTCAAGGTTATGAAATGGTTGATTGCAATAATAGTACCCAACAAGAGTCGGGGTCGATTTTCACAGGGAGCTATATATTGGAGTTAGGAGTATATAATGTAGTATGTGAGTTTGACTATCTCAATTTACACTTCCACAAATTTGGGTTGTTTCTATGTCTAATTTAAATCTAAGATTGAAAAGTTGAGAAATAAAACTAAGAGAATTATTTTTTGTTGTTTTTCGGGTTTTGTAAAAAGCCTTGGGCTATGACCATCACCTAGGTGTTTGCCTAATGGGATATAAACCTTAAAGCTTGTTTTATTGATCGGGGTGTATTATAGCTATCGACATTCAATTACCCACTCAATACCTCTCGGTCAGAGAGTGAGTTTTACCCAATTTGGCTTTCTCAAGTCCAAATGGGTGGTACAAAACGGTTGATAAAAGCTCAAGTCGGGTTATTACTATCTCTAGGTCGAACCCTTTAATTGGGATTATCAATCTCTCGATTGACCCAATTTCTTGTTAGCCAAGTTTTCCTATACTAAGTCTCTCTTTCTCAAGTAGAGACCAAGTCAAATAGGCATGAACTAATATTTTCAACCATTAATTCCACAAATTAAAGCATGAATAAGGCTAAATAATAAACACCTAACCATAAACAAGCATTAAATTAAACACCCATAAAATTTACACACTAGGGTTGGGTCACAACCCTAGTAAAAATCTAGCTACTCATGCTTGAAATTGAAAAAAAAGAAGAATAAATGCTAATTAAACTCATATTGCAAAATTAAAATGATACAATCTATGTTACAATATCCCAAAATATGAAAAACTACTAAAAGAAGTAAAGAGAAACGACTACTGTAGCAGCTGATGTCCAAAAGTTGACCTAAAATTGTGAAACTCGACTATTTATACAGGGCTGAAAATTTCGGACATAAATGCCCTTCGGGAGGTTCTGCGGCCGCACAATTCCATGTGCGGTCCGCAGATTTCTTCAATCTTGTCAGGAGCTGGAGGTCTGTAGCCGCATAATTCTGATATGCGGCCACAAGGCATCCTTTCTGCGGTCCGCACTTTTACATCTGCAGTCACAACTAGGTCTTCTGCGGTCTGCACTTTTACACCTGCGGCCGCAAGGCGCATCTTCTGCGGCCGCACAATTCCTGTGCTATCCGCACTTCCGAGGGACTTGAAATGCACATTCTCTGAACTTTATTTCTAGCCATCGTTTGCGGCCGCACAATTCATATGCGTACCGTACTTTGCACAAAGGTCTACTGTCCTTTCCTTCATTATCTGCAACCACAGATGATATTCTGCGGTCCGCACTTGTGAGCTTCTGTGCCTTTTATGCCCTTGAGTTTAGATTACTCCTTTTTGAGTTGGATTTCATCTCGAGAGTCCATCTTCCAATATTCCTATAATTTAGCACATTTCATCAGTTTTCGGGAACACAATTAAACGCTTTTGAACTAAAACAAAAGCTAAAATGCACTAATAAGTAGTCAAAATCCCCACTTATCAACAACATAACTACAGTTATTTCTACAACTACTATACAAAAATACATAATCTATTCAATTTAGATGTATTGTTAGGAAAGGCTGAAAGTAATAAATAAACCTAGTATTTGAACAAAACAACTACAAACCAATTGCATTAAGAGTTGAAATCTGTTTAGCAAGCATTCATTCTATGAGACAATGTTTATTCAAATTAGCAACACATTTACACCACAATTACAATTTTCCAGAACAGAACAAATACAACTTCATGTCTTAAAGGACAGATTATCATCAACAATACTAAGTAAAAAGAAAACTTTAAACTGTATCAATTTTTGTTTCATTTTGGGAGCATTCCTACAAGATCTTTTGTTATTCCCTTCTACACCGCAGTTGCCATATGAAACCTTGTACTTTTTTGCATTTACTTCATAATATGGTTTGTATCTTTGTTTTTGAGGTCTCCCTGGCTGCCTTTTCCTGGTAGGTGGCTTTACAACTTCCTCAGCTACATGTTGTGGCACATTCCATTTGCTTTCGTCAGGCAGCGGGTCTACTGGTATTTCATAAGTCTGCAGAAGGATCTCCCTCGTGTAATAAGGAGAACAATAGTTTTCATAAGACTCGTTCCTGTTCCTCAAAGCCGCCAAAGCATGTGCACAAGAAAGTTCATCAAACTGGAATATTCCACAACTACATCTTTTGTTTTGAAGGCAAACAATGAAGCGTTTCACTCCATCTATCACAGTATGGATGTAATCTGTCGAAACCCTCAACTACAATTTCATTACAAACACACAACAAGTTGTCAACAACAAATACAAAATAAAATAACTACAATTATACAACAACTTTTCTACAATTAACAGTATATATTTAGTTTGATGGAATCAATGATATGATGTTTTTGGCTATAACTTACTCTCATCTTCTGCGATATTGTCCTGTTGTGCTCCAACTCTTTGCTGTATTATTTTCCAAGGTATGTGAACGTACCATTTGCATTCAATAACTTTTCATTAGTCCAACGACAAGAAGAGTCCTCATGTATTCTAATAGTTCTACTACGGGAAGTTCTCTTACATCTTTGGTAACCGCATTCAATGACTCTGCAATGTTTGATATTATCGTCCACGTTCTGTTCACTGTAGCATGTATCTGAGACCATCCGTGATAGCCAATATCGTATAGATATGCTTTAATATGTGTGTCGATCTCTTCAATCTTCGACATTCTTTCATTAAATTCATTAAGCGTGTATGATCGTGCCGTGGCAAAGTACAATTCGCTTAACTTTAGATGACCCTTCTTGAACTTTGACCTTACATTTGTCCAAATATGCCACATGCAAGCATAATGTGGTATGCCGGTATAAACAGTAGATGTTGCCTTCAATATACTTTCATTTTTGTCCGAAACAACACACATATTTGGTTTTTCACCATATACATATTTGAATTGCTCAAAAAACCACCTCCATGATGCGTCATTTTCTGAATCAACAACGGCGTATGCTAGTGGTAATATGCTACCTATCACACAAGTGGCAAAAAGAAATTCAATTTCTGTAATAAAACTTAAGAATATAAAAAATACAGTCTCAAAAATAACTTTATAATAATATTTTTACAATTAATCTACATTACCTGCTGCATCCATTGTGCTAGCTGTTAGCATGATTCCCCTATATGCCAACTTCAAGAAGGTGCCATCAACTACTACAACTGTCCTACAATGCTCCCAACCCTTGATGGACGTACTAAGTGCAACAAATGCATACAAGAAACAATTATCTTCAGTCTTCTGCAATTTTACTACCGACCCTGGATAAGTCTTCTCTAGAATATACAAATAACTCGGCAAGCGGATGTAGAAATCAGCAGGATGACCTCTAAGAAATTCCAAAGCCTTTTTCTTTTCTCCCCAAGCTTGCATGTATGTTACATTCACACCATGATCTGACAACATGTTAGTTTATATGTCTTTTGGTGTGTATATTATCTTAGGATTCGCATATTTTGGCATCACCATGCTGCCAACTCCCATGGCAGTTAGTTTGCGTTGTATGTATATGTTGTCCATCAAAGAGCATGTGTGCAAGCTATTACATTTTTGAACCTTGAACAATGCTGATTCATTTATGCTGGTGGACTTGAAGTCCCACGTACAATTGTCACCAACACATACGAGGCAGTAGCTACAGAATAAAAACAATTCAATAAATGTTATGAAAATTGTAGCTACAAAATACGAGACTGTTTATGCCCAAAAACTTATCTTAAACAATTTATATACAAAAAAACTACAACTTATCCACAATATGAATTTGACAAATAAAATATTCATACCTTCTTGCACTAGACCTTTTCACCCTAAATTGAAACTTATTCATGACAGAATAGTGCTTCATTGCAGTGATAATTGTTTGCTTGTCTTGGTAAACTTGGCCAACTTCAATTACATTTGGTGTATGTTCTGTTATGATGATACTTTCATATTCCACAATTGCCGGAGATGTTTGTATATCAACCGACTTCACTGTTCCTGATACTTCTCCAATTGTGTTACAATTACTTGACAATTGTACCATGTTAGTATTACGATAATCAGAAGTACCTACACTCAATTAAAAGTATAGCAATTCGGACCTCTGTATATTCACGTGTTCAGTATTTGAAAGAATGCTTGTAGAGACATAACAGTTGAACTACATTTGTTATGTAGTAAAATTGTAGATAATTTATAGAAAAATTATAAAACACTTGAAATTGAAACAACATTAGCACTGGAAAAACAGAGCAAACCTGAAATTGTGCTTGCATTCGACATACTGCATTCCAAATCGAAATCACGCACTGTTATACATAGCAGATACATTCCTAAGTTTTTGTTTTCCTTTTTCATCTCTATATACACTCGAACTCCCATATTATTCCAAATTTCTATTGGAGGACAACGTTCATTGACAATGTATTTGAATTCGATGATTTTTGCAGAGGTATCAATCATTAGATGCTCTGCAATTGCGGAATTTAATTGACTATAATTTGAATCATCATTGACTAAAATTCCGTCAACATCAAAATCTTTGTATCTCCCAACGCTATCCCACCGCCCATTGAGCTGAAGCATAATCATTAATTTTGACATTATGTCGCGAAATTCAATTCAATTGTAGCTAATTGTTTAAAATTGAATTGTTCAAAACCACTGTTTATGGAAAACCAGAGGAAACCAGAAAAAAACAGAGAATAGAAGGATGCGATGATAACCATTAAAAATGTGTGTAATAGAAGGATTCTACGAATATGTTGCCTTCATAATTGGTGCAAGGATTGAGTCACTAAAATCTCTAAGCGATGCCAAAATACTCGCGCCTAAATTAGGAAGACTATTGCAGAAAGGATTCTAGTTTAAACAAATGAATAAATTTTGTAGCTAAACTGTGTTTAGGTTGGATACATTCAAAAAGATGGACATTTTTCATAATAAGGTTTGAAATATTGTATAGGAACGAAAAAATCTCATAATTTAGAGGGAGAAATATACTTCTAAAACCTTAGTTTTTCTCCTAAAAGGAAGTAATGTTTATTGTTCAAAGTCAGGAGGAACAGTTTGGTTTTTAAGGCAAAACTAAGAAGGAAGACAACGTATGTGTAAATTTTAATGCACATTAAAAATACCATCATTTCTTACTCCAACCAGCTCATGGATTTCCTTCAGTCCCGTTTTCAATAAATAATTTTCCAATTTAGAATGTGGGAGCTTTGACAACCATCCACCTATCAACAAATCCTTTCTATTGTTGCATCATCTTGCACATACCTATACTATTTCACTACGTACATTACCTCCGACTAGTTACATGTCGGTAAGTTTGTCCACCAAAGCTTAGGTATATGGGTGGTAGTTGATGCTCTAGGCAAATTTCACATCGACAAAACACATGCGAGAAGCAGGATATATAAGAGAACGAGTTTTAGATTCTAAAGCCATGCGGGACTAAGGCTAATACGCACAATATCACTAATGCGATGACTTATTACATGCACCTCTTCGACTGCGGGTTGGTCATTGTTTTTGTCTTTGTTGGAGCTTTACTAGTTGAATACAAATGTTCCATAAACGATTTTGTGAGTTTTCACACTAAAACGTGTGGAATAAAATGGTTAGCATTGATGACAAAGTCAAGTTTAGTTTGTTATAGTGTTATCTTGTTGGACTGGTAGGCCTTGTTCCTTTCTGCTATTTTTGGCATCCTTTTTTTGTTCTTTATATTCATCTTCGATATGCATGATTGTATAAGACATGACAACTTCTCATAGTATCTTCCTTTATATTTTTCTACATGTGGTACTTCTTTTTTCACTTCTATTAAGAATCAAATCATCAGCAAGAACTGAAGCTGAAGCTCTTGTCAAATGGAAGAGTAATTGGACATTTTCTACTACTTCTTTCTTGGATTCATGATCCATTTCCAATCTCAGAAACTTCTGCAATTTGACATCAATTGTTTGCAACGCTGTTGGAACAATTTCCGAGATCAATCTTTCTAATGTAGGCCTTTCAGGATCTCTTAATCAGCTTGACTTCACTTCGTTTCCAAGTCTCTCGAGTTTTATAGCAAGTTTGGCCAAGATAGAAAAATCAGCTTATTTTGATAAGTGTTTTTTTCAAAAGTGCTGTTGAAAAAAGTACTTTTGGAGAGAAACAAATTGTGTTTGGCTAATCACTCTGAAAAATACTTTTGAGCAATAATTTATGTTTGTCCAAGTTTTTCAAAATGTACCTTTAAGTATCAAATTACGATTAAGTACATGAATAGATTTACTTAATAGTTAATATTATAAGTAAATAAATAATCTCAAAAAATTTATTATTACAGGCCATAATTAAATCTTTTCATTTTATTTAAGTAAAATATGAAAATAAAATTAAAATTACTTTAATTCTTTTATTATTATTCAAATATATTAAAAATCATTCAACAAATATAAAAGTATTCACCCCTAAAGTCACTATATATTAGAAAACTATCCTAAAAATAAGAAGAAATACTTATACATTAATATCCTAAGTATTATATTTAACGATTATTTTGATATATACTATATTTTGTTAAGGGAATTTTTGGTAAGAAGAAAAGTCAAAACTGCTTCTGCTTTTGGGAAGAAGCTACCTTTTTCCGCTTCTTCCCAAAAGCATTTTTTCCCTCAAAAAAGCTTGGCCAAACACCTTAAGTTAAGAAAAAAAAATACTTTTGGGCAAAAAAATACTTTTGACCTTTGAAGAAGCTTGGCCAAATAGACTATTAATCTCGACGGGAACAACTTCAGTGGATCGATGCCATCTAATATTGGAAATGCTTCTATGCTCACTTACTTGGACCCGAGCAACAATGTCTTAGACGGTGCCATACCAAAAGAGATTGGGAAGTTAACTGTCACGACCCGAAATCTCACCCATCGTGATGGCACTTATCTCTATACTAGGCAAACCAACAACATCAATAACCCACAATTTCTTATAAATATGAAAAATATAATAATTAAGTTTAAGAGAGAATCCCACAAATACTGGATATAAAAATACTCCCAAAACTCGGTGTCACTGAGTGCATGAGCATCTATACATTACAAGTCTGGAAAATATGGTCTATAATAGTCTAAGACCAAATACAGTAAACAAGGAGATAGGGAAGGAGAGACAAGGTCTGCGAAACATAGCAGCTACCTCTGAATCTCCGAAAATCAACTGTGTGAAAGAATTAACACCCCTTGTGTCCGGGATCACCTGGATCTGCACACGAAGTGCAGGCTGTAGTATGAGTACAATCAACTCAGTAAGTAACAATAATAGATAAAGAATTGAAAGTAGTGACAAGCTTCTCAGCTAAGCCCAAATACAGTACTTTCCAAGAGAAAAAGGGTAGACATGCTCTCAAGTTCAATATTTAAAATTTCACAGTAATTTCATATCAAATTTGACTGAAACACAAAATAATATTTTTTCAAAATTTCCACAACAGTGATATATGACAACTAAAATGCAACAATTGATGAAATCAATGCATCCTCTCAGAGTAACGGTCACTCAGTCCTCCCATTCACTCCAACCTCACCGTCACTCATTCCTCACAGTCACTCAGCACTTGGCACTCGGCACTCGGCACCCGCACTCAGTAGGTACCTGCGCTCACTGAGGGTGTGTACAGACTCCGTAGGGGCTCCTTCATCCCAATCGCTATATCAAGCCAATCATGGCATATAACAATGAAACATACTGCGACGCGCAACTCGATCCCATAAATATCCTCACAATTAGGCCCTTGGCCTCACTTAGTCATCAACCTCTCTAGTCTCTCGGGCTCAAGATGTCATGAAAATCAGCCCAAAAATGATAATATGATGTATTAATAAATAGCAACAGAAACTGAGATATGATATGAAATAAATGAACACGACTGAGTGTGAAATTATAATTTGAACATATAATTCAACCACAAAAATGACCCCAGTGGTTACTAATAATAACATCATATGTCTAAGCATGATTTTTAATATGAGTTTCAGCTCAATTTTCTCTAACACATAGAGAATGTACTAGTATCAACAGATTATTCAACTACACAGTTCCATGGAATTTGACCAAGTAACAATTCCTACGGTGCACACTCACACGCCCATCACCTCAAAACCAATCACATAATACATAACCCGGGATTTCATACACTCATGACCAAATTTAGAACTGTTACTTACCTCAAATTGTGTAATTCTTATTTTGCAATAACTTTACCTCGTGAATTAGCCTCCAAACACCTCGAATCTATCCACACATAATTCGATTCAGTCAATAAAATTTGTTGGAATTAATTCCATAAGAGAATACTATTTTGTCCAACAAAATCCAAAATTTAGCTCAAATATCGCCTGTGGGGTCGGCATATCAGAACTCGACAAAAGTTATAAAATATGAACGCCCATTCAACCACGAGTCTAACCATACAAATTTTACCAAATTCCGACATCAACTCGACCTCCAAATCATCAAATCTTATTTCCAAATCCCTAAGTTCAAATCCCCGATTTACACCTCAGAAACATGTAATCTAGTCGGATTATTCGATGATAATTCAATATTATGGAGTAGAAATGATCAGAAGTGACTTACCTCAAGATTTCCCGTGATTTCTCGCTCAAAAATTGCCTCAACTCGTGTTTGGAATGTCTAAAAATGAGAAACTCACGCACCCCTCTGTTTTTGTACACTGTCTAGAGGTTCCGCACCTGTGGAATTTTTAACCACTTATGCGGATTTCCCCCGGCTTCTGCGCAAATCCTCGCTTCTGCGATCCCCCACGCGCAGGTGCGTGTCCGCACCTGTGGACTGCCCTCCGCATCTGTGCTCCAGAGTCACCAGCCCCAGTCGCCACTTTTGCGATCCTCCACGCGCAGGTGCGTGTCTGCACCTGCGGGCTGCCTTCCGCATCTGCGCACCCCAGCTCGCACTTGCGAGCTCACACCTGCGACCAATGTTTCGCAGGTGAGATCGCACCAGAAAGCTTCAACTTCAGTAGGCTTCCAAATTCAAAAATCGATCCGTTAACCATACGAAACTCACCCGAGACCCTCGGGACTTCAACCAAACATACCAACAAGTCCTAAAACATGATACGAACTTAGTCAAATCCTCAAAGCACCTCAAACAACATTGAAAAAATGAATTACACACGGATTCAAGCCTAATGAACTTTGAAATTTCAAGTTTTCACAAACGACGTCGGAACCTATTAAACCAAGTCCGATTGACCTCAAATTTTGTACACAAGTCATAAATGACATAACAGATCTATTAAAATTTTTGTAATTAGATTTTGACCCAGAAATCAAAAAGTCAACCCCCGGTCAATCTTCCCAAAAATTTGACTTTCGTTATTTCAAGCCTAATTCCAATACGGACCTCCAAATAATTTTTCGGACACGCTTTTAAGTCCAAAATCACCATACGGAGCTATTGGAATCATCAAAATTCAAATCCGGGGTCGTTTACACATAAGTCGACATCCGGTTTACTTTTCCAACTTATGTTTTTAATTATGAGACTAAGTGTCTCATTTCACTCTGGAATCTTTCCGGACCAGAACTAACTAACCCGGTAAGTCATTAAGCAACTGTAAAGCATAACTTGAGCAGTAAATTGGAGAACATGGTTATAATAGTCGAAACGACCGGCCGGGTCATTACATTCTCCCCCTCTTAAACAAACGTCCGTCCTCGAACGGGACTAGAATCATACCTGAAGTCTCAAATAGGTGTGGATATTTGCTCCGCATCTCTTGCTCAATCTACCAAGTAGCTTCTCCGACTGGTTGGCCTCTCCATTGTGCCTTCACTGATGCTATGCTCTTTGACCTCAACTTTCGAACCTGCCGGTCTAAAATAGACACCGGCTCCACATGATACGTCAAATTACTGTCCAGCTGCACTGTACTGAAATCCACATCAATACCGACAAAGGATACTTATTCTTGATTGTAACTTTGTTTAGTTTCCTGCAATCGATGCACATGCACATAGTACCATCTTTCTTTTTCACAAACAGAACCGGTGCACCCCAAGGTGACATACTAGGCCTAATAAATCCCTTATCAAGAAGTTCCTGAAGTTGCTCTTTCAATTCTTTCAATTCAGCTGGTACCATATGATATGGAGGAATATAAATGGGCTGAGTGCCCGACACCAAGTCAGTACCGAAATCAATATCCTTGTCGGGCGGCATACTCGACAGGTTTGCAGGAAATACATCCGAAAAGTCTCGCACTACTGGTACTAGATCAATTGTAGGAGTATTTGCATTAACATCTCTCACAAAGGCCAGATATGATAAACACCCCTTCCCCACCATATGTTGAGCTTTCAAATAAGAAATAACCCTACTGGAACATAATCTATAGAACCTCTCCATTCGACCTTCGGCAACCCCGGCATCGCCAACGTCACAGTTGTTGCGTGACAGTCTAGAATAGCATGACATGGATACAACCAATCCATACCCAGAATTACATCAAAATCAACCATATTGAGTAGTAAGAGATCAATTCTAGTCTCCAATCCCCCAATAGTTACCACACACTACCGGTACACACCGTCCACAATAATAGTATCGCACACCGACGTAGATACACGAATAGGTGAAACTAAGGATTCACGGGGCATATCCAGATAATGAGTAAAGTACGATGATACATATGAATAAGTAGAACCAGAGTCAAATAATATAGAAGCTTCCCTGTGGCACACTGAGACAATACCCGTGATCACTGCATCTAAAGCAACGACATCTGGTCTGGAAGGAAAAGCATAGAATCGGGCCTGACCGCCACCTTATCAGCCTCCCCCTCTTGGGCGACCCCTAACTGGTTAACCCCCACGCCGAGCTGGCTGGGCGGGTGGTGAAGTAACTAGTGCTGAAGTTATAATCTGACTCCTCAGCTTCACTGGACCTTTCGAACGACGAGGACACTGTTTCCACATATGTCCAAATTCCCCGCACTCAAAGCAGCTCCCCTGTGCTGGTGGTTGTGCGGACTGAATCGGGCCCCGAGAACTAGAATAACCGCTAGAAGCACCCGGTGCAAATGAACCCTGAACTGAAGGAGCACGGGATGAACTCTAGGCTAGAAGGGCACTACGAGATCACTGACCTTGATAAGAACTGTATGAACCATGGATGGATGATGCACCACAGTGAACTGGACGACCCATCTGTGCGTGTCTGTAAGGATGGTCCCTGCAGCGATAAAACTGACCCCCTAAAGGAATACCGCTAAAATCACCTAGTCCACGAGGCCTCCTGGACTCCCTCTCTCCTCGCTCCTGGCTACAGACCATCTCTATCTATCGGGCAATGTCAACTACCTCATCAAAAGTAGCACCATATACCCTCTCATGAGTCATAAGTAACCGCAGCTGATATGTGAGGCCATCAATGAACCTCCTAATCCTCTCCCTATTAGTAGGAACCAACCAAACTGCGTGATGAGCCAACTCAAAAAATCTCATCTCGTACTGCGTCACAGACATACCATCCTGATGTAACTGCTCAAACTGTCTGCACAGCTTCTCTGTGCGAGATTGCGGCATGAACTTCTCCAAAAGGAGAATGGAGAACTCCTGCCATGTAAGTGGTACTGCACCAATCGGCCTGCGCCTCTCATAAGCCTCCCACCATCTAAAGGCAGCCCCAAAAAACTTAAAAGTAGTGAACGAGACCGTGTTCATCTAACTAGAAATTTCATAAGAGAAGAAGAATCGTACTTCAGTAGCCTTTTGCGTGGGTCCTGCTCCTGTGCTTCCTGACCTCAACCCATTAGTCTCCAGAATACACGATGTTCAAAGCATCTGCTGGCACTTATCTAGAAAACTTTGAGCATCTTCTGACTCAACACCGCTAAATGATCGAGGTCAAAGCCTCCCAAATCTCTCAAGTCTCCTTTGCTCATCATCTGCCATAACGGGGACTACCGGGGCCTGAACAGCTATAACCATCTAGGCTGGTAGTGCCCCCGGTATCTGTAGTCCCTGTACTACCTGATCTGGAGTACGAGCAACAGGGGTATGAGTACCTCCCCCGACCTGAGAAGTGCCAGGTACGGCCTGAGCCGAAACCACCCGAGCAAGGCCAGTGCAAACTGTCAATATCTGGGCCAAAGCCTCCTGAAGTCCTGGAATCTCAATGGGCACAACTGGTGCCTGAGCTGGTCCTGTCGGCTCAGCTATATATGGAATCTGCTCCTGAGCTGGAGCAACTGGTGGTGCTACAGGTGCTGCTCCAACTGCTGTACGAGTTACACCTCGACCTCTACCTCGGCCCCATCCTCTGCCATGACCCCGTCCTCTACCACGACCCCGACCTCTCGCGGCCCTAACTGGTGGCACTGATGGCTGACCGTCCTGTAAGGCCTCGTGAATTGTTTCCTAAAAACCGGGGTTCCGTGATGCCGGTTCGAATTTTTTGGATTGAACAATGCGCTGGGGAGTTAAAGGAAAATATTTTTGCAGAAATAGGCATTTCTGCGGCCAATTATGCGGCCGCATAATTATATGCGGGACGCAGAATGGCCGCTGAGTGAAGCATCTACTTGGGCCATTTTGATATTAATTTCGCGGCTAATTATGCGACCGCATAACCAGTTCGCGGGCTACACTTTGATCGAACAATCAGCCTTAGGATTTTTGCGAAGGGAGGTTCTGCGGCGCATTATGCGACCGCAGAACAGGTCTGTGACGCATAATGCAACCAAAAAACAGGTCTGCGGGCCGTATAATTACCGCAGACCCAGGCAGATATTTTCCAGATTTTGGCACCAAATTATGCGGCCGATATGCAGACAGCATATCCATTTTGCGGTCGTATATGGGACCGCATACCCTGTTCCGGAGCTTTATTTTTGGGGTTTTTAAACCCGACCCTATTTAGTTAAAACATATGCCATAGTCTATTTTGAGCATATTTATGATATTCTTAGAGTGAGAAAGCGTTCTTAGAGTGGGAAGTAACCTTCAACCTAATATCCAACAATTCTTGCTCAATCCTTGAAGATTATCAAGAAAGTCTTCATCCTAAAGGTAAGAATCTATGCCCTAGTTCTTAATTTCGAAAATCTTCTAAAAAGGGGGATAATTAGAAAGACAATTCTTGGGTGTGGGGGTTGTTATCTTACATGCATGTGTCATCTAAGAATGTGGGGAGGTTGTGAGCTAAAAATGGTAGAGAATGGGTTGGGGAATGTTAGAATCTTTCACAAAAGGGCCTTAAAAATATTAATGCACATCTAGTATTTGATAATATGCTCAAATGAGCTAGAATCATGACCATCTTCCTAATTTTGATCCAACTTGTTATATTTATAAAATAGATCGAAGTGCTAAGAATTCTGGAACGTTTTAAAGTTTAAAGGAAGCTCAATTGAGGTATGTTGACTAAATCCCCTTCTTCTTAGAATCGAATTCTACGGTGTTCATGTAATTGGTGTAAGTCCAAGATTGATCATTATAGAATTGGTTATTCCTGATGTGTTTGTGTTGAAGGATGTATGTTCAATATTTATTCTAAATGCTTCATCATGTCATCTTTCCATTTGAGGATGTGTTCAAAATATGGAATATGTGTTAAAAATGTTAAGACTTCAAGTCTAGATCGAATAAAGGTTATTATACCAAATTGTATGAAAAGTCTCTATTTGCCTAAGATTCTCAAATTGCTCATATGTGTCTTGAATGGGAAACCTTATTATTGTTGATAATGATAATGATGTTTGAATATGGAAAGGGGAACTGGAATCATGAAATACGACCAAGTGCCAAGAATGACTTCATAATTGTGGCCACTAGTGCTAATGAATTGAAAGGATGTAGAAAAAATATGATGTGAAATGGTTGACCGAAAAAGGTAATGTATCGGGTGAGACGGCCTAGCTGATCGGGCCATGCTCGGATGTCATGCCGCACATATGGTGGTGACTGTGCTGGAAATTATGGTAAAATTGTGGTTATGGTTGATGTCTCAAATGAGACGACCTAGTCGATCGAGTCGTGATCGGACTCCGTATAAGAATACGGTAGTATTGTGAATTATGATATATCGGCTCTAAGGACCACTCAACCTAATAACATGAAAATTGACTTGAGAACTTATGTGATCCTTATTTGATGTTTTAGTATTGTTTGAAGCCCTTATTGAATTTATGACTATTTACCCCTTGTATTATTATTCATTCTATTGAGATGGTGTTTAGTTTTACATACTAGTACTATTAGACAGTACTAACGTCCCTTTTGCCGGGGGTGATGCATCTTTAAATGCATGGAGGTGGTTCCATAGCAGGAAGTGTTGATCAGTGATAGTGGTACATTCTCTTCCCAACAGACTTGGTGAGCCCCACTTCATCCCGGGGTCATGTATTGTATCGTTTGTTCATATTATTATCACGTTTTGAGGTATAGCCAGGGCCTTGTTGCCGGCACTATCATAACTCTCTTTTATATCTCTTAGAGGCTCCGTAGACCCTATGTGGGTTATACATGGGTGCTAGAAAAGTCAAACATATTATGTTGTGTTTTGATCTCTTGTTCTACTCGAATTATAAGAATGTGTGTATTTTGAAACTTAAAAGTGATGTAACCAATGAGACGATTTAGTATTGTATATATGATCTTCCTACTGTTTAATTAATGAAATCATGTCTTCTCTTGATCATGGGTGAGTTGGGTAGAAAGTATCTAACAGACTTGCTCGACTGGGTTCACTCAGTTGAGCGTCGGTTGCGCTTCTCGAGGTTAGGACATGACAAACTTGGTATTAGAGCCTAAGGTTTTAAAGTGTCCTAGGATGTCTCGGAGCCGTGTCTAGTAGAGTCCTCCTTATTGGTGTGTTATCGACCACATCTATATGTTGGAGACTACTTGTACATTTAGGAATAATACCCTTCTTTGATATTCTGGATCGTGCGATGAAACGAATTGTGAAACTATTCCTCCTCTAACTCGTGCATTCCTTTAACTTTCAGTACGTGGCACCTAAAAAGAGAGCAAGAAGTGGCCAAGGAGCTAATACCGCCTCAAGAGTGGCAGTCGACCCTTTATTTGATGATGCGGGTGAATACCCGAGGGGTGAGGATAATCCCCCAATTGCTACACTGCCTGATTTCACTGCCTGACCAGGCCACACCAGTTCCTGCACCTACTGAGGGTGCAATGATTCCTTTAACTGATATTCCGGTTCCACCTCCAGCCCCAGCTTCCGGTTCTGGTATTTCTGACGGGGAGCTTTGGGGAGCTATAGAGAAGTTGACACAGATAGTGGCTTCTCAGGCCCAAAGATCAAATGTTGCACCCACTTCTTCTAGCCAACAAGGGGATTCTAGAGGTTCTAAGGTGAACATGTTTCTTCAGTTGGATCCTCCGGTGTTTATGGGTGCTAATCCCGAGGAGGACCCACATGAATTCATTGATGAGATGCATAAGACTCTCCGGCTTATGCGCGCTACAGAGATGGAGGGAGTGGAGTTGGCCGCCTACCACCTGAAAGGGATGGCCTATTCTTGGTTTGAGCTGTGTGAGGACTCTCGGGAGGAGGGGAGCCCTCCAGCGAGGTGGAGTGAGTTTGCTGATGCTTTCATGGACTATTTCTTGCCTGGCGAGACTAGGGCAGCCCGTGCCACAGAGTTTGAGAATCTTAAACAAGGTAGTAAGAGTATCACATGGAGTTCGCACATCTGTCTAAATATGCCATTCTCATGTTGCCTACTATAGAGGCTGGAGTGCGCCGGTTTGTGTAGGGACTTTGCCCCTTGGTTATCGATGAGGCCGCCATAGCTGCCTTGAATTCTAATATGAACTATGGGAATATGGTAGCATTTGCTCAAGCTACAGAGAACCATAAGTTAAAGAACATAATGGAGCGAGAGGGTAACAGCAAGGCCCGGTTCGCGTGCAACTTTAGGAAGTCATTTGGTGGGGGAAGATCAGCTTTTAGGGGAGGGTCATCAGGGCCATCCCAGTATTTTGCTCAGTTTTCAGCCAGTGCACCGCCAGCAGGGCCCAGTTAGCAGCAAGGGAGTCATTTCAGGACCAATTAGGGCATCAGAGGACCCCACCAGCAGAGTCGATCAAGAGGGAGATTCCAGCCGCAGCGGAGGCCCCCATGCCCCAGGTGTGGGAAGATGCACTTGGGGATCTGCTAAATGGACCTACCTGTATGTTACGGGTGCAGATTGAGGGATCATGTTCAGAGGGAGTGTCGTTCATCCCACCAAGGTGCGGGCAGGGGCACAACGCAGCCATCTAGTTCTGCAGCTGCTACATCTTCAGCACCCCCTCTAGCTCGAGGCACTCCAGCACCCGCAGGGCATGGTGCATCTAGGGCTGGTGCATAGAGTTTAGGAGGACCCAACAGTTTCTATGCTATGAGTGGTCTCCAGGGTGCAGAGGCTTCTCCATATGTTGTCACAGGTATATTGACTGTCCAATCTCATGATGTATATGCTCTTATTGATCCCGGTTCTACTTTGTCCTATGTTACCCTTTATGTTGCTATGAAATTTGGGATAGAATCGGAATAGCTTCCTGAGCCATTCTCTGTATCTTCTCTAGTTGGCGAGTCTATTGTGGCCGCACGGGTTTATAAGGGTTGTGTTGTCACGGTACATGGTCGGGACACCGTGGCCGATCTCATTAAATTGGGGATGGTCAATTTTGATGTAATTATTGGAATGGATTGGCTTTATTCATGCTTTGCTAAGCTTGATTGCCGAACTAGAACTGTGAGGTTTGAATTTCCAAATGAGCCAGTTGTTGAACGGAAGGGGGATAATGTGATGCCAAAAGGTAGGTTTATTTCTTACCTTAAGGCCACGAAATGATTAACAAGGGGTGTATCTATCATTTAGTACGGGTTACGGACACCGATGCTGAGGCACCTACACTCGAGTCTGTGCCAGTGGTGAATGAATTTCCGGAGGTCTTTCCTGATGAGCTCCCTGGGATTCCACCAGACAGGGAGATTGATTTTGGGATTGATGTGATATCAGGCACGCAACCTATATCTATTCCGCCCTACACGATGACACCAGCAGAATTAAAGGAGCTAAAGAAACTATTGAAGGATTTTTCAGAGAAGGGTTTCATCCGACCGAGTGTGTCACCATGGGGCGCACCAGTTCTCTTTGTGAGGAAGAAAGATGGATCACTGAGGATGTGTATTGACTACCGGCAGCTCAACAAAGTCATAATTAAAAACAAGTACCCGTTACCAAGAATAGATGATTTGTTTGATCAGTTACAGGGTGTTAGGTACTTCTCCAAATATAATTTACGGTCCAAGTACCACCAATTGAAGATCATGGAGCAGGATATTCCGAAAACATCTTTCAGGACCCGGTATGGGTACTTTGAATTTCTAGTAATGTCTTTTGGGCTAACAAATTCCCCAGCAACTTTCATGGATCTTATGAATCGGATTTTCAAGACTTTTCTCGATTCCTTTGTGATAGTATTCATTGACGATATTATTGTGTATTCACGAGGTCGAGAGGACCATGTCGATCATCTCAGGGTAGTTTTGCAGACTCTTCATCAGCACCAATTGTACACGAAATTTTCAAAATGTGAATTTTGGCTCGAATCTGTCACATTCTTGGGTCATGTTGTCTCGAGAGAAGGAATTAAGGTTGATCCTCAAAATATTGCAGTGATGAAGAATTGGCCTAGACCTAAAACACCAACCAAGATTCGTAGTTTCTTGGGATTATCAGGGTATTACAGGAAGTTTGTGGAGGGGTTCTCTACTATTGCCTCTGTGTTGACTAAATTGACTCAGAAAGCGGTTAAGTTCCAATGGTCCGATGCTTGTGAAAGGAGCTTCCAGGAGTTGAAATCAAGAGTGACTAC
This sequence comes from Nicotiana otophora, assembly GCA_000715115.1. Taxonomy (NCBI): domain Eukaryota; kingdom Viridiplantae; phylum Streptophyta; class Magnoliopsida; order Solanales; family Solanaceae; genus Nicotiana; species Nicotiana otophora. Next base: position 38,249 of record AWOL01S0026035.1, on the reverse strand, counting down.
GGCACCGGTGTTGACTCTACCAGACGGTACAAATAGGTTTGTGGTATATTGCGATGCTTCAAGGATCGGACTTGGGTGTGTGCTAATACAACACGACTAGGTTATAGCTTATGCTTCTAGGAAACTTAAGAATCATCAAAAGAATTATCCAACACATGAGTTAGAAAGCAGTGGTGTTTGCATTGAAAATTTGGCGTCATTATTTGTACGGGATTCATGTGGATGTATTCATGGACCACAAGAGCCTTCAATATATTTTCGAACAGAAGGAGCTGAATCTGAGGCAGTGAAGATGGCTTGAGTTACTCAAGGATTATGACATCGATATCCTATATCACCCGGGGAAAGCCAATGTGGTGGTGGATGCTCTTAGCCAAAACTCTATGGGTAGTTTGGCTCACTTGGAGGCATGTCAGATGCTGTTGGCCAGGGAGGTTCACCAGTTAGCTAGTTTGGGAGTTCGTCTTGCGGACTCTAGTGAATAAGGGGGTAATTATTCAAAATAGGGCTGAATCATTGCTTGTTGTGGAAGTCAAAGAGAAGAAATACGACGATCCATTGTTGGTACAATTGAAGGAAGATATTCATAAACATAAAACTATGGCTTTTACTCTTGGCACAGATGATGGTACACTAAGGTACCAAGGGCGGCTATGTGTTCCAAATGTAGATGGTCTCCCGGAAAGAATCATGACCGAGGCTCACACTTCCAGGTATTCCGTGCACCCGAGCTCTACGAAGATGTATCATGATCTCAAGGAAGTCTATTGGTGGAATGACATGCAAAGGAATGTGACAGACTTTATGGCAAGGTGTTCGAATTGTCAGCAAGTAAAGGTCGTACACCAACGGCTTGGTAGGTTGGAACAGAACATAGAAATTCCAATGTGGAAGTGAAAAATGATTAATATGGATTTTGTGGTAGAATTACCATGCACTCCGCACAAGTTTGACTCAATTTGGGTGATTGTGGATCGGCTCACGAAATCAGCACACTTCTTGCCAGTTAAATCTACCGACACATCGGAACAATATGCTCAGTTGTATATCAAGGAAGTAGTCAGGCTGCATGGCACTCCAGTTTCTATCATTTCTGATCGAGGGGCTCAGTTCACGACAAACTTTTGGATGAAATTTCAGCATGGTTTGGCTACTCAGGTGAATCTTAGTACAACCTTCCATCCACAGACCGACGGGCAGGCAGAGCAGACTATTCAGACACTTGAGGATATGTTGCGTGCTTATGTTCTTGACTTCAAGGGTAGCTGGGATGATTATTTGACACTCATAGAATTTGCTTACAACAACAACTTCCATGCTAGTATTCCGATGGCACCATTTGAGGCGTTATATGGTAGGAGATTTAGATCTCCCATTGGGTGGTTCGAGATTGGGGAAGCTGAGTTGATAGAACCAGACCTCGTGCATCATGCTATGGAAAAGGTTAAAATCATTAAGGAGTGGTTGAATACTACTCAGAGACGTCAAAAATCCTATTCGGATGTTCTTCGCAGAAACTTAGAGTTCAAAGAAGATGATTGGGTATTTTTGAAGGTTTTCCCCATGAAGGGTACAATGCGGTTTGGAAGGAAAGGAAAATTGATTCCGAGGTATGTCGGGCCATATAAAATCATTCAGAGGATTGGTCAGGCGGCATACAAGCATGATCTACCACCCGAGATGTCATTAGTGCACCCGGTATTCCATGTGTCTATGTTGAAGAAGGTAGTTGGAGATCCGTCAGCTATTGTGCCGGTTGATACCATTGAGGTTAATGAAGAATTGTCATATGAAGCAATTCCAGTTTCTATTATTGATCGTCAAGTCCGAAAGTTGAAAAATAAAGAAATTGCATCCGTGAAAGTGCTATGGCAAAACCAACAGGTTGAAGAGGCTATTTGGGAAGCCGAGGAAGAAATGAAGAAAAAAGTATCCTTATTTGTTTGAATAGCCATGTATTTATAAAATTGTGTTCTATGAAAACTCTAAAGGTTACCTTCTACGAATTATGTATCTTCTGTACAGTTGATGTTAAGGGTGCTCTATTTCTGGTAATATATTGCTCATGAGGCCACAATAGGTGTTGTTAATGTGTTATGTTGCATCATTGGATTATATATATATGTTTTGAGGATGTGTTTCTGGGACTCTGTGACAGGTGGATAGGCCTAGTTACAGGGGAAACTCTGGCAAAATTTTTGGAAATTTAGGAAGTTAGTCAAATTTGGGGCTGCTGGTGTGTGGTATGAAAACCGAGTTGCATAAGATGCTAATAGTGAAATTTGACCCTTATTCGAGGACGAATGATCTTAAGTGGGAGAGGATGTAAGGCCTCGTGAAATTTTTCCTAAAAAGCAGGGTTCCGTGATGCCGATGTAGGTGTAGCGGTTCAGAACTTTTAGATTGAACAGTGCGCTGGGGAGTTGAAAGAAAATATTTTTGCAGAAATAGACATTTCTGCGGCCCATTATGCGGCCACATAATCACTCTGCGGGCCGCGGAATGTCCGCAGAGTGAAGCAGCTACTTGGGCCATTTTGATGTTAATTTTGATGCCAATTATGCGACCGCATAACCATTTCGCGGGTCGCACTTTGATCACACAATTAGCCTTAGGAATTTTGCGAAGGGAGGTTCTGCGGTGCATTATGCGACTACAGAACAGTTCTGCGGGCCGCATAACTACCGCAGACCTAGGCAGATTATTTCCAGATTTTGGCACCAAATTATGCTGTCGATATGCGTACCGCATATCCATTCCGTGGTCGCATATGCGACCGCATACCCTGTTCCAGAGCTTCATTTTTGGGAGTTTTAAACCTGACCATATTTCGTTAAAACATATGCCATACTCCATTTTTGAGCATATTTCTGATATTGTTTGAGTGAGAAAGAGTTCTTAGAGTGGGGAAGTAACCTTCAACCTAATATCCAACAATTCTTGCTCAATCCTTGAAGATTATCAAGAAAGTCTTCATCCTAAAGGTAAGAATCTATGCCCTAGCGCTTAATTTTGAAAGTCTTCTAAAAATGGGGATAATTAAAAAGACAATTCTTGGGTGTGGGGGTTGTTATCTTGCATGCATGTGTTATCAAAGAATGTGGGGAGGTTGTGATCTAAAAATGGTAGAGAATGAGTTGGGGAATGTTAGAATCTTTCACAAAAGGGCCTTAAAAATATTAATGCACACCTAGTGTTTGATAATGTGCTCAAATTATCTAGAATCATGACCATCTTCCTAATTTTTGTCCAACTTGTTATATTTCTAAAATAGATCGAAGTGCTAAGAATTTCAGAACATTTTAAAGTTTAAAGGAAGCTCAATTGAGGTATGTTGGCTAAAGCCCCTTCTTCTTAGAATCGAATCCCACAGTGTTCATGTAATTGGTGTAAGTCCCAGATTGATCATTATAGAATTGGCTATTACTAATGTGTTTGTGTTGAAGGATGTATGTTCAATATTTATTCTAAATACTTCATCATGTCATCATGTCATCTTGACATTTGAGGATGTATTCAAAATGTGAAATATGTGTTAGAAATATTAAGACTTCAAGTCTAGATCGAATAAAGGTTGTTATGCCAAATTGTATGAAAAGTCTCTATGTGCCTAAGATTCCCAAATTGCTCATATGTGAATTTAATGTCTTGAATGAGAAATCTTATTGTTGTTGATAATCATAATGATGTTTGAATATGGAAAGGGGAACCAGAATCATGAAATACGGCCAAGTACCAAGAATGACTTCATAATTGTGGCCACTAGTGCCAATGAATTGAAAGGAGATGGAAAAAGTATGATGTGAAATGGTTGACTGAAAAAGGTAATGTCTTGGGTGAGACAGCCTAGCCGATCGGGCCGTCATCGGACGCCATGCCGCACACTTGATGGTGATTGTGCTGGAAATTATGATAAAATTGTGGTTATGGTTGATATCTAAAATGAGACAACCTAGCCGATCGGGTCGTGATTGGACTCTGTATAAGAATACATTGGTATTGTGAATTATGGTATATCGGCTCTAAGGGTCACCCAAACTAATAACATAGAAATTGATTTGAGAACTTATGTGATCCTTATTTGATGTTTTAGTATTGTTTGAAGCCCTTATTGAACTCATGACTGTTTCCCCCTTGTACTATTATTCATTCTATTGAGATGATGTTTAGTTTTACATACTAGTAATATTCGACAGTACTAACGTCCCTTTTGCCGGGGGTGCTGCATCTTTAAATGGATGCAGGTGGTTCCATAGCAGACAGTGTTGATCAGCGATAGTGGTACATCCTCTTCCCAATAGACTTGGTGATCCCCACTTCATCCGGGGGTCATGTATTGTATCTTTTGTTCCTATTATTATCATGTTTTGAGGTATAGCCGGGGCCTTGTTGCCGGCATTATCATAACTCTATTTTGTATCTCTTAGAGGCTCTGTAGACACTATGTGGGTTGTACATGGGTGCTAGAAAAGTCAAACAGATTATGTTGTGTTTTGATCTCTTGTTCCACCCGAATCATAAGAATGTGTGTATCTTGAAACGTAAAAGTGATGTAACCGATGAGACGATCTAGTATTGTATATATTATCTTCCTACTATTTAATTAATGAAATCATGTCTTCTCTTGATCATGGGTGAGTTGGGTAGAAAGTATCTAACATGCTTGCTCGATAAGGTTCACTTGGTTGAGCATCGGTCGCGCTTCCCGAGGTTGGGGCATGACACGTCTGATCCGGTAGTGCGTGTTCTCACCGTCTGTGAGAGAATAGAATAACCGAAGTTTAGCTTTCCGGAATCAACAAGTTCGCATGATAAAATACCGGAAAAATGAAATTTTCCTAAGGGTTCGACAACCTCTCGAAGATAAGTACACACGTCTCCGTACCGATCTGCAAGACTCTACTAAACCTGCTCATGACTCGTGAGACCTATGTAACCTAGGCTTTGATACCAACTTGTCACGACCCGAAATCTCACCCGTCGTGATGGCGCCTATCTCGATACTAGGCAAGCCGACAACATCAATAACCAACCATTTCTTTTAAAATTTCACAATAATTTCATATCAAATTTGACCGAAACAAAAAATAATATTTTTTTCGAAATTTCCAAAACAGTGATATATGACAACTAAAATGCAGCAATTAGTGAAATCAATGCATCCTCTCAAAGTAACAGTCACTTAGTTCTCCTAGTCACTCCAACCTCACAGTCACTCATTCCTTACAGTTACTCTTTCCTCACAGTCACTCATTCCTCACAGTCACTCAGCACTCGGCACTCAGTAGGTACCTGCGCTTACTGGGGGTATGTACAGACTCCGGAGGGACTCCTTCTGCCCAAGCGCTATATCAAGCCAATCATGGCATATAACAATAAAACATACTGCGGCGTGCAACTCGATCCCATAAATATCCTCACAATTAGGCCCTCGGCCTCACTCAGTCATCAACCTCTCTAGTCTCTCGGGCTCAAGATGTCAGGCAAATCAGCCTAAAAATGATAATATAATGTATTAATAAATAGCAACAGAGACTTAGATATGATATGAAATGAATGAACATGACTGAGTGTGATATTACAATTTGAACATATAATTCAACCACATAAATGACCCCAGTGTGTACCAATAATAACAGCATATGTCTAAGCATGATTTTTAATACGAGTCTCTGCTCAATTTTCTCTAACACAGAGAATGTACTGGTATCAACAGACTATTCAACTATACAGTTTCATGGAATTTGACCAAGTCACAATTCCTACAGTGTACGCCCACACTACCATCACCTCAAAACCAATCACATAACACATAATCCGGGGTTTCATACCCTCAGGACCAAAATTTAAACTGTTACTTACCTCAAATCATGTAATTCTTATTTTGCAATTACTTTGCCTCGTGAATTAGCCTCCAATCGCCTCGAATCTAGCCACAAATAATTCGATCCAGTCAATAAAATATATTAGAATTAATTCCATAAGAGAATACTATTGTTTCCAACAAAATCTGAAATTTAGCTCAAAAATTGCATGTTGGGCCCATGTCTCGGAACTCGACAAAAGTTACAAAATATGAATGCCCGTTTAACCACGAGTCTGACCATACAAATTTTACCAAATTCCGATATCAACTCAACCTCCAAATCATCAAATCTTATTTCCAAATCCCTAAGTTCAAATATCCGATTTACACCTCAAACAACTGTAATCTAGTCGGATTATTCGATGATAATTAAATATTATGGAGAGAAATGATCACAAGTGACTTACCTCAATATTTCCCGTGATTTCCCGCTCAAAAATCGCCTCAACCCGTGTTTGGAATGTTCAAAAATGAGAAAATCACGGACCCCTCAGTGTTTGTACACTGCCCAGAGGTTCCGCACCTGCCGAAGTTTTAACCGCTTCTGCGCAAATCCTCGCTTCTGAGATCCCCCACATGTGCACTGCCCTCCGCATCTGCGCTCCAGAGTCACCATCCCCAGTAGCCGCTTCTGTGATCGTCCACGCGCAGGTGCGTGTCCGCACATGCGCACTGCCTTCCGCATCTGCGCTCTTAGCTTCTGCGCATCCTAGCTCGCACTTGCGAGCTCGCACCTGCGACCAATGTTCCGCAGGTGCGATTGTACCAGAAAGCTTCAACTTCAACAGTCTTCCAAATTCAAAAGTCGATCCTTTAACCATCCGAAACTCACCCGAGACCCTCGGGACTTCAACCAAACAACAAGTCCTAAAACATGATAAGGACTTAGTCAAATCCTCAAATCACCTCAAACAACATCGAAAACACGAATTACATACGGATTCAAGCGTAATGATCTTTGAAATTTCAAATTTTCACAAATGACGTCGGAACCTATCTAATCAAGTCCGATTGACCTCAAACTTTGCACACAAGTCATAAATGACATAACAGACCTATTACAATTTTCTGAATCATATTTCGACCCCAATATCAAAAAGTCAAACCCCCCGTCAAACTTCCCAAAAATTTGACTTTTGCCATTTCAAGCCTAATTCCACTACGGACCTCCAAATAATGTTTTGGACACGCTCCTAAGTCCAAAATCATCATACAGAGCTATTAGAATCCTTAGAATTCCAATCCGAGGTCATTTACATATAAGTCGACATCCGGTTTACTTTTCTAACTTAAGTTTTTAATTATGAGACTAAGTGTCTCATTTCACTCTGGAATCCTTCCGGACCCGAACCAACTAACCCGGTAAGTCATTAAACAACTGTAAAGCATAACTTGAGCAGTAAATGGGGAAATGAGGTTATAATACTCAAAACGACCGACCAGGTCGTTACATTAACACAACTTGAACAACTCAGTTTCTATAACAACAATATCATTGGTGTTATTCCCTATCAAATAAGCAATCTTCATAAGGTACAACACTTGGATCTTAGATCAAAAGTACTTAAAAATTCAGATTGGTCTAAAATGCAGAATATGCCTATGTTGACATATCTGAGCATTGGCTACAATCATCTAACTTTAGACTTCCCTAAATTTGTACTCCATTGCCATAATCTGACTTACCTCGATTTATCACTAAACCAATTGAACGATTGATGTTGGGCATATTTCTATATATTTTAATGTTACTTTACCCATGTTTTAACCGCTTTTTAGTGCTATTTGATCTTTAAAATGCCCAACACGTGTTAATTATTGGTTTTATGACTAAATGAGTTATGTGTGATGATTTATGGTGTTTGGAGTGCAAAAATATGAAGAAAAGATGCTCCAACTATAGGAGAAGAGGGTGGATGCGTAAGGAACAGAGGGTGGTGGATGCATGCAAAGCTGAGGCGGACGTGAAATATCCACCCCAACATCGATCCCTGAAGCTGAGTCGGATTAGGAAAAGGAAAACTTTGGCCCACGACTTGTGTACGCAATATATAAGCCAAAAACGCCTCTTTTAGGTCATCGAACACACGGGGAAAGCGGAGAAAAGCCATCACAAAGTTTGGAAACCACAGAATTCGTCTTGAGTTCTTACTTTTTCATTCTTTTATTGATTTGTATGTATTCTAGGGAATTATTTGAGATTGCTACCATGACTATGCGTGGCTAAAGTCATTCATTCTGAGGTTATGGTTTTACATCAATGTTGATATTCGAATATTGATTTGACAAGTTAATTTATCATATTGGATTGTTTATTCATATCATGAGTTTAATTGTTTTACTGCCTAGCTAACAATGAAATACTATATATGAATCTTGAGTTGAACTTGAAAGAGGTAATTATTGATTGTAATATGATTGAATAGAGCGCGATATCTTTAACCTAGTCATTGGGGAATTGATTTATGAATACGGATAGAAATTACCAATTTGCTGTGCTTAGCCAATTTCGCAAGAGATTGTTAATGCATTCTTTTTATCTCTAATCTCATAGGAATATAGTGTTACACCCCATATTTTCATACGTAAAAGTATGGCAGGAGTAAATTGATGAAAGCTCGGAAATGAGATATTACATCCCGCATTTTCGTATGTTAAAGTTTTGTCGTAAGTTAATCGTTGTAAGTTCGGGAATGGGACTATTTTGAGATTATAAGCATTATACTATTTCAAACAAGTGATGAGTAAATTCGTGAAGATGAGAGGGTAAGCAAATCGAAGAAAATGAATTTCGTCGAAGTTTGACATTTTGGGATAAAATACGGCCCGAGCTAAAATACCCGATATTTATGGACTAGTACCATACAAGGTACTACATGGCCATGATAGTAAGGTGTATAAAGAGTATTAAAAGTGAGTAGTATTTTATATAATTTGAGATAATTTTTAATTATGTGGATAATTGGGCAATTATTAATTTTTAGTGGGAGATTACCATGTAATTAAGGAATTAAGTGGTTAATTATTTGGATAATTAAGGGCACCAACGTGGCATCCCATGAAGTGGATAACAAAGCCAATAAGTGACTCTTACTTCATGAAGCAAGATGTCACATTAAGGAGGTTTTGGGGCTTAGTCATCACTCATGTGTGGCCCACCCACTAAGATTAAAAAGCCCTCTGTAAATCACTTAAGAGATACATATATCTCTGCAATTAAGAAAGAAGCTTCAGCAAATTCTTAAGAAATTATATGATGCGATAGCAACATACAAAATTCATACAAGACCACATAATACAATAGTAACGTGAGTTACTTAAACAATTCATGCAAGACTGTGTCTTAACTACGTGAGATCACATATCCTTTTAACAAAGGAAATCCACTGTAAGTCTTAGGAACGTGAGGATCGTATATCAAAATGAGAGATTTGGCCATTATAAGGGAGTACGGCGAACTCTTTCTCAAGAATATCATACGGATATTTCCCTACTTTGATCCGTCGTTACGCGTAGTCGCAATCAACGGTGTTAAAGGTATTGTCAAGAGAATTGGTTCAGGTATGTTAAGGCTATTCTTTTTTTCCTTTTTGGCATGATCTATACAACATGAACGAAACGAGCAAATGCACAACTTTCATAAATGACTCTATTCATAGAAATACTAGGGATGTCTATATTCTTGATTCCCCATGTAAATTATTATTATATCTTCTGTTCATGGGTCTCAAAAAATACGTAAGTTGATAAAGTTTATTTCATGATATTAATCAGAGGCATAATGGTCTTATGACATTCCAAAAGATCTTATTAACGTATTTCATATGCATTTCATTCATTTATATATATACATTGAACCATGACCATATGGCATTATATATGCGTATATTATATGTATATGAGATATGTGAAAAGGTTATAGCGTTATATACGCACCACCACCTGATCAGCTGGTATACGTTGATGATTTGCCCACAATGGCCGAGATGATATGATGGGATGCCCTCAGAGGCTTGATGATGTTATGAACACATATACCTATGCATGGTATGACATTTATATGCATATGCATGACATTATAATATTAAATAATTCACAGAGCTATTCAGACTTACATGTCGAGTCTTTTACTCCATGTTTCTCTCATGTCTATTATTTACTGATTTTCATTCCTTACATACTCGGTACATTATTTGTACTGACATCCCTTTTGCATGGGGATGGTTCGTTTCATGCCCGCAAGTCCCGTTAGATAGGATGAGAGTCCTTCAAGTAGGCTATGAGCTCAGCGAAGGTCTTGGTGCGCTCCATTTGCTCCGGAGTTGCTATTTGGTCAGTATGATTAGAACATGTGTTGATTGGTATGGTGGGGCCCTATCTCGACCTTTATTATGTTTATGTACTCTTAGAGGCTTGTAGACAGATGTCAGGTATATGAAAGATTGTATGGCCTTGTCGGCCTATGTTCAGTGTAAGAGTGCTCATTTTGGCCTTATAGGTCTGTATGTCGTAAGTATAAGCTGGTATTTCATGTTGTATTCTACTTGTCTCACATCAACCTCTCCGGCTCAGTTATCTATGATAGTATGATACGAAAAGATACGTTATGGTGATACTCGATTGAGTAAGGTACCGGGTGCCCATCGCGGCCCATCAGTTTGGATCGTGACAAAAGTGGTATCAGAGCAGTTCTGTCCTAGGAAGTCTTCAAGCCGTGTCTAGTAGACTCTTATTTATGGGTGTGTTTTGCACCACACTTATAAGCAGGAGGCTACGAGGCATTTAGGATTGTTATTCCTTCTTCTTACTCTGGATCGTGTGGTAGAGCTCAGTTGTAAGAACTCAATTTCCTAAACTCTATCTTATTCATAATAAGATGATGCCTACATCCAGAAAGACGGTTGGTAAGAGATATAGTTGTGGAAGAGTTGAGTTAGAGGAACTCGAGTTTGCATCATCCCTATGATGGATAAATGTGAGGTGTTTAGCAGAACATGTGTGTACTAAGACGTGTAAGCTTCTTGATAAGGAGCCTTAAGGCAAGAATATCTATCCAGCCATATGGTAAAAAGCAACGAGAGATTCAAAAGGTAGATACAAGCTTCAACAAGTAAAAAAAGCAAGGTGAAGAAGGGTACGAGGCGCCCACTTAATGAAGATTATCAGTATTTACAATTCAGGTAGAGAAATATAAGCCTTTTGAATCACCTTCAATAATAACAGATGTATGTACAATTGGCCACACCCATCTCATTTATGTCCTATGGGGGCTAATAGAAGTAATATAAGAGAAGGCAGGATATCAGGATCTAGCTAGGGTTAGGGTAACCCAAATGGTGGATGGATTGTTAGCATTAGTTGACATTTCCGAAGGATATTGCAAATGTGCTAATAGATCTCCTTGTGAGACGCCCAGATGGTGCACTCTAAAATAGTACAACTAGATATGAGTACTACAAAGATAGGCACTGGAAGCCTGGAAGGGATAAGTATTATCTTAGTGTGACTCCCGTCCCTAGTAGAGAGATAATATTAGGCAACCCGAAGAGCCACTGGATGGGGAAAAGGGGAGCTAAAAGCAAAAGAGTGTCTTGTTCGAGTTTTCAGAATAAAGTGATGGACATAAATGTTAGCGGGAAATAAAAAGAGAGTTAATAAAGCATTATGAGTAAGATGTGATACATGGATGACAACGATAGATCAAAAAGATGACAGTATTATAGAGTCTATAGTAAAGTGAAGGAAAAGACGAGAGGTGACAGGCCTTGAGACAACAAAGGAGTATAGGCCATAAAGTCATATCCTCATTTCGAGAAATAAGTTCGTGACTCCAACGTGATTACCAAGAAGAAACATTAGACCCCAGAGTAATAAGAAATCAGTATGGACTGATGAACAAGATAAACTAAAACTTAAACTAGGGACTGAATAATAGTCGGCATCATGAGATTTCAGAGATTCCGTCCCGACGATAATAGAATGGACGACATAAGAATATCCTTTAAAGGTCATTCAGGAATACGCTTCCCTAAAGCAACAATGTGAGTAAAGTTAAGCTTAAGGGACTGTATGTGCCAGTTACACTAAGTGTCACCCTCGCGAGTGAGGAATTTCGTTATCCTTGGTACAAAAGGATTACCACGAGGCGAGTAAGGATCATCGATGATGTGAAAAAATGCCAAAGATGAGAATGTAAAACATCTATACGTAGATCATCGTAGCACTAAATCTTAGTGCTCCCTTAAAGGGGGGAATATGGTGTGATGTGGCATTAAGTGTCACGACCCAAAAACCTAACCTGTCGCGATGATGCCTATCGTAGAACTAGGCAAGCCGACTCATTCCAAAACAAATCGATATTTTCATTTCAAGGATAATTTCAAGGCAATTTAGCGTAAAAACCTTCGTAAAGGAGTTCAAATCAAAACAAAAGCGCGGAAAAGAAAAGCCTGACATCGGGGTGTAACTAGTCATGAGCATCTACTACAATTTGTCTAACAATATCAAGACTAACACAGCCTGAAAAATAGCTAAATACAACTAAAGGAAGATAAGAGGAAGGAGAGCAGGGCTGCGATCGCTAGGCAGCTACCTTGCTATCCCCGGGAAAATCTGCAACCGGAATAGTCAACAACCGCTACCATGTCCAAATACGCCTGAATCTGCACATAAGGTGTATGGAGTAACGTGAGTACGCCAACTCAATAAGTAAAAACAATAAATAAAGACCGAGCAATAGTGACGAGCAATAAGCATATGAAGTTCATATCATGAAATCTCAATAAAATACCACATGCTTTAAAAATCAGGGTTTGAATCATAACATCTTGTTTAAACCCAGTTCCAGCAAAATCATTTAAAGATATTTTTCAACAGTTTTCAAATAAAGGCTCAATCCAAGGTAAGCAAAAATGATGAAATCATAAACAGCCCCTTGGGCAAAACATCACTCACATACAGCCCCTCGGGCATACCTCACCATCACTCATGCCTCCCAGTCACTCAACACTCGGCACTCGCACTCAGTAGGTACCTGCGCTCACTGGGGGTGTGTACAGACTCCGGAGGGGCTCATACAACCCAAGAGCTATATTGCTGCGGCATGCAGCCCAGCCCAATACTGCTGCAGCGTGCAGTCCGATCAATATATTATTGCAGCGTGTAGCCCGATCCAAGCACTGCTGTGGCTGCAGCCCGATCCCATAAATATCCTCACAAATCAGGCCCTCGGCCTCCCTCTGTCATAAACCTCTCAAGCCACTCGGGCTCTCAGTAAAACAGGGTATTCAGCCCAAAACATATTTTATATGCATCAAAACAGAGTAATAAAAACTGAGTTATGCAGTAAACAGGCATAATCATGACTGAGTATAGATTTTCAATCGAAAACAGTGAGAGAATAGTAAGAAAAGGCCCCTAAGGGTCCAAATAGCACTGGCACAAGGCCCACAACATGACATTCAGCCCAATTTACAGAAACTCTTTCTGAAACATATGAGTATCATATAGTTTCAACAAAATATGCAACCTTACAGTTGCTATGGGATGGACCAAGTCACAAATCCCCAACAGTGCACGCCCACACGCCCGTCACTTAGCATGTGCGTCACCTCAAAATAGTAAAATGATACGAAATTCGGGGTTTCATACCCTCAGGACTAAATTTACAATCATTACGTACCTCAAACCGGTCAAATCTCTACCCCGCGATGCTCTTGCCTTACGACTCGGCCTCCAAATGCTCCGAATCTATTCACAATCAGTACAATACCATCAATATATGCTAATGGAATGAATTCCACAAGAAAAACTACCAATTCAAACCAAAAACCTGAAATTGGCTCAAACCCGGCCCCCGGTCCCACGACTCGGAATCGGGTAAAAGTCACAAATTACGAACATCCATTCACTCACGAGTCCAACCATACTAGTTTCACTCAAATCCGACTTCGAATCAACATTCAAATCCCAAAAATTCATTTTATGAAGTTTCTATAATTTTTCCCAAATTTCCACCTCAAAGTACTAATTAGATGATGAAATCATTGATATATTCATGTATATTAATCAAATTCGAGTTAGAATCACTTACCCCGATGAATTTCTTGAAAAACCCACAAAAAATCACCACAAACCGAGCTCCCTAGGTCCAAAATGTTAAATAATACCCTAAACCCCGTTTATATAGTGCACCTCTGATCTCCCACTTTGCGGTCCGCAAAATTTTGAGCGCGGCCACGCCTCCCAGGTCCTGCGGTCGCGAAAAACTAGTGCGGCCGCACTTTTTGGTGGCTGCACTGCCAGGCTTTAGTATTTTGGCCATAACTTTCTCTACAGATGTCCAAATGATTACCTTTTTAGAAACTAGGCACGAAGGGCTACAACTTCTGTTTTAGAATCATCTCAAAATTCCATGTAGATCAAACGATATAGGCTTCCGAAATCGGACCAGCGGATCTACAGAACTTTCCCTGGAGTGCGGCAGCGGCAGAATTATGCGGTCCGCGAAATTCCAAGCACGGCCGCAAAATTCTGCTGAGGTCCGCGAAATTTAAAGCACCAGAACCATACCTGAGTTCCGGAAATTCCCGGACTAAACTCACCCTGAAACACACCCGAGGCCCCCAGACCTCAACCAAACATACCAATCAATCCTAAAATACCATACGAACTTAGTCGAACCTTCGAATCACTCAAAACAACATCAAAGCACCAAATTACCCTCGGATTCAAGCCTAAGAACTTTTAAACTTATGAATTCTACAACCGATGCCGAAACCTATCAAACCACATCCGAATGGCCTCAAATTTTGCACACACGTCACAAATGACACTACGAACCTACTCCAACTTCTGGAATTCCATTCCGACCCCGATGTCAAATTTTCCACTACCGACCGAAATCGTTAAATTTCTAACTTTCGCCAATTCAAGCCTAATTCCACTACGGACCTCCAAATCCCATTCCGGACATGCTCCTAAGTCCAAAATCACCTAACGAAGCTAATGGAACCATCCGAATTCCAATCCGAGGTCAAATGCTAAAACGTCACACTTGGTCAACTCTCCCATTTAAAGCTTCAACAATGAAATTCTTTCTTCCAATTCGATTCCGCAATACCTGCAAACCAAAAACGATGATTCACACAAGTCAAAGTACATCATACAGAGCTACTCATGCCCTCAAACAACCAAGCGAAGTGAAAATGTTCAAAACGACCGGTCGGGTCATTATATCCTCCCCCACTTAAACATACGTTCGTCCTCGAACGTGCCCAGAGTTGTTCCAAAAGCCATCAAATTGCTGTGTAGCTTTCCCATGCACATACCCAGGGGTGATACCACATTACCCTATCCCATAAAGGTCCGATAGCACAGCATAACTGAAAATGTTCAATTCAACCTAGCCCACAAGCCTTCGAATCAAATTTCCAACATCCGAAATTTCCTATTAGATCAGAAGTTCGCATCTACATACCATATAAGTCTGAACAAGCTGTACCAAAGCCGTAACCATAACTCAAATACTCAAATTCAAATACCGCATAGCTCGAATTCTCGAAGCAATGATTTCTAGTCACAGTATCGGCTCAAATCAACCCAGTGCCGGTAATAAACCTCATATCAGACAAAACCTCGTTCTAAAACCTTCGTACACTGCCGATGATGAAAGAAACATACCGAATTCATAACCATTCATTAGACCAATAGGTCATGGAGCTCCCGTTCCTTCTATAAGAACTATAGCCAATTTCAAAGCCGACTTCCGATATTATCCTCCCAATTATACCACAATCAAATCCGATAGCATCCATTCTAGGCCCAATGACCTCGTCTCATCCAACACGACCATTCTAGTGACATGATACATCAATACAATCTAAATCCACAACCCGTGCAATCCGTGCACCAGATAGCAACATTCCAAATGTACCCAATCGTAACAATGACCCAAACAGGAGAACCATTCCGCAAGCTCGAAGGGTACCACCCCGACGCAATGCTAAGAACCCATCCCACACCGCAGAACCATAACACACGAATCTTACACAAAGGATCATATTTCCACATAACTCTGCTGCAATACGCGACCCTATCCAAATACTGGTCCATATGAAACACCTCAAGCCACACTGCTAAAATCAATAACCATGCGCAATTCAACATCAAGTACCCAAAGTGCATTACCATAACCACGGAGAAACAAACGATACCATGCCATACACAACCCAAAAGAACATGATCAATACGCCATCAACCAGGCAATATCTAATACTATTCTTGCTCATATTCCGCTATAAGGCCACAATAGAACCGCACCATCTGTGCACATAACCAATGAATCACAACTCCTCGTAGCATAAAGGAGTAACTCTCAGATCATTTCAGAACACGAATAAGTTCAACATCAACCGAATGACACATCCCTCAACAATAGCAGTATGGAGCCAACCATTCCGGCTCGGTGTAGAATACACATCTTAATTGGGCCTACCAATGGACCCCCAAATCAACTCGGGTTACCCACAAATAGATAAAAAAAATCCCTCTAAAAATCCATAATGACTGAATCATAACACATTCTATCATCTGGCTAGCTCCGGCCACAACTTCACAGTCCACAACCATGAAACATTCTGCTCCTGAGAACTCCCAATATCCAAATCCATAGAACACGCGAATTACCATATTTGATTCCATCTTCATCACCCGAATGCCTATCACCTCTCTCATACACGATCATCCCACGAGAAATACTTTAAAAGTTCTTCCGTGCCACTTGGCANCCATAGAACACGCGAATCACCATATTTGATTCCATCTACTACCCGAATGCCTATCACCTCTCTCATACACGATCATCCCACGAGAAATACTTTAAAAGTTCTTCCGTGCCACTTGGCAAAATTTGAATATCAGCAGTCTATTAACCATGTGAGTACCGCAATACTAATTTATACATCCGTAAGTCAAAATACAATGCGCCTTCTGAAGTCCGTCCCCTTCTCACACAACACCAAGCAGTAATAGTATTCATCTAGTTATTTGGAACCGTCCATGTTGTCCAATATTCGTTACCTTCTCTTCAAGACTGTACTGCCACCTTGTACATGTAAATCTAACTTTCGCACAACACATAACATCTATCTTGCCATTATGTGAAAAGCACAAGAATCTTATTATAAATTTTTGAGTCACCAACAATTTACATACCCTATTAGTTAGAACCATTTATTTTGCTTCTTCCAGGAGGAAATCACAATACACAACATGTTCTCACATTGGTAGAAAAGTATCCGGCTCAAACCACCAAGAGTACTTTGGAATCCATTTGCACATAGTCAAGCCCTTAGAACTAAATTCCTCTAACTCGACCAAGCCTCGCAGGTCGCCAAACCCAAGAATATTGCCACCAAAATATCTGTAAAGTCTTACCACATCGTAATTACCCAAAGGACCGATCCTACTATTACCATACTGGTCTAGTCTACTACCCAGTTGTCCTATTTTCTCCGAGTCTCTTCCGAATTTTCCTTCAGATTGATACTTCTCCTTGCTAAAACACCACGACCTTTAACCACAACTCGCCCCACGAACCCTAGCATAGAACTACAATGCCCTAAGGCCTATAAGCCATTCTTCTTAAGCACCTCCATAAATATCACAACTGTAACACCCACTCTAAAAATACCTTATGTGAGTTTAGAATTGTTCCTATTTCTCTTTGTTTTATACTAAAATGCAGAATCCATAGTCATATAGAATTACCGCAAGTCCTGACACCATCTAATGTAACTATCCGATTCTAGCGATATACCAATTCGGAAATTTTTCAATTGCCGCTTATAGCACCTTATCGAGTGTCACCCACTTTGTTCAAATCCAAATTACATAGCCCAGATGGGCCAAAAGACACGTGCCCCATTAGCACAATAACTCTCCAAAAAGTAATTCTACTTTAACATTACTTATCAAATTCATACTCCGTGCGCACTACATCATTCACCAATAACAACTCACTCATCCCACGATTTCCATATACTCATACGTGAAATGTAATGCGTAACCAGGAATTTTCTTATTCAAGTCATCCTCGATCTCAACTTCTGCAAGTCATAACTAACCCACATGTATGCCTCAGACCAAAATTAAAATTTAACACCTAACCATAAAATCAAATTATCAATAGCAGACTTTCCCACTTGGCTGAAAGCCATAGATTAAAATACTCCATAATTCACAATACCCATACTCTATTACTGGCATAACATCATAGTCACTACAAAAAAAATTCTTCTCAAGCTCATACAACGCAACCATAAAATACCTCAATCGTCCGCTAAACTCGCGTTCATTATCTTAACACTCAGGTCAACTTTCTCAGCCAGAGTGAAATTCAAATCTCCACACATACACCCTGCTGGCAGAAAAGAAATTCTCCACTCACATATAAGGAACACACCTACGTAGATTACTCTCTAGGAGATAACCCACCTCCCTAGCCTCAAATTGGCATCTTGTTATATCTTTTTGCAGTCACAATTACTATGCAATCACTTAGTCAATCTGAGTCCAAACTCATTAACCAGACATGTA
Organism: Nicotiana otophora; assembly: GCA_000715115.1. NCBI lineage: Eukaryota > Viridiplantae > Streptophyta > Magnoliopsida > Solanales > Solanaceae > Nicotiana > Nicotiana otophora. The sequence continues at coordinate 19,786 of AWOL01S0026035.1, read as the reverse complement.
TATTTAATTTACCCCAAAATTTAACAATGTGAAAGATCCATCAAAACATTCATACTCGAGACCGTACGTCACATCAAAACAAAAATCAAGCACCTAATGGCCTTCCTTTACATTTCAAGAAAATACTTCTCGTCACATTCACATCATCTTAACACCTCCAGAAGTTACGTCACCCTCACCATAAAGCCATTCCACCGCTCATCGAGCCATAAATTCCACTCGTGGGGACATTATCGGACATATGAGTCCAAATATATAGGTTACAACTGAAGCTACCGAGCCTAAGCTGCGGTCTAACCATGACCTCAAGTCCTCCAGACTAGCCCACCACCACAAACATAGAATACACATCTCAACCTTGTTTATAGAATCACAAGCCGACGATGTACAACCGATATCGAGCGCTCATGTGCGCATACGAATGCGTGGAAAGAATTCAAGGAGTTATGTTCCAAGCTGAATAAATTTCGTACAATATAATACAAGAAGGTGAAATTTTCCTAAGGGTACTGCAGCCTCTCGAATATAAGTACAGACGTCTCCGTACCGATCCGCAAGACTCTACTAAACCTGCTCATGACTCGTGAGACCTATGTAACCTAGGGCTTTGATACCAATCTGTCATGACCCAAAAACCTAACTTGTCGTGATGGCGCCTATCGTGGAACTAGGCAAGCCGACTCATTCCAAAACAAACCGATATTTTTATTTCAAGGATAATTTCAAGGCTATTTAGCATAAAAACCTTCGTAAAGGAGTCCAAATAAAAACAAAAGTGCGGAAAAGAAAAGCCCGACATCGGGGTGTCACTAGTCATGAGCATCACAATCTGTCTAACAATATCAAGACTAAATCAGCATGGAAAATAGCTAAACACAACTAAAGGAAGATAAGAGTGAGGAGAGCAGGGCTGCGATCGCCAGGCAGCTACCTTGCTATCCCCAGAAAAATCTGCAATCGGAATAGTAAACAACCGCTACCATGTCCAAATATGCCTGAATCTGCACACAAGGTGCAGGGAGTAACATGAGTACACCAACTCAGTAAGTAACAGCAATAAATAAGACTGAGCAGTAGTGACGAGCAATAAGCATATAAAGTTCATATCATGAAATCTCAGTAAAATATCACATGCTTTAGAAATCAGGGTTTGAATCAAAACATCTCGTTTAAACCCAGTTCCAGTAAAATCATTTAAAGATATTTTTCAACAGTATTCAAACAAAGGCTCAATGCAAGGTAAGCAAAAATGATGAAATCATAAACAGCCCCCGGGACATCACTCATATACAGCCCCTCGAGCATACCTCACAATCACTCGTAAACAGCCCCTCGGGCATACCTGACCATCACCCATGCCTCACAGTCACTCAGCACTCGTCACTCGCACTCGTCACTCGCACTCAGTAGATACCTACACTCACTGGGGGTGTGTACAGACTCCGGAGGGGCTCCTACAGCCCAAGTGCTATATTGCTGCAGCGTGCAGCTCGACCTAATACTGCTACGGGGTACAACCCGATCTATATATTACTGCGGCGTACAGCCCGATCCAAGCACTGCTGCGGCGTGCAGCCCGATTCCATAAATATCCTCACAAATCAGGCCCTCGGCCTCCCTCAGTCATAAACCTCTCAAGCCATTCAACTCTCAGTAAAATAGGGTATTCAGCCCAAAACAACTTTTATATACATCACAACAGAGTAATGAAAACTGAGTTATGTAGTAAACAGGTATAACCATGACTGAGTATAGATTTTCAATCGAAAACAGTGAGAGAATAGTAAGAAAAGGCCCCTAAGGGTCCAAACAGCACTGGCATAAGGCCCAAAACATGGCATTCAGCCCAATTTACAGAAACTCTTTCTAAAACATATAAGTATCATATAGCTTCAACAAAATATGCAACTTTACAGTTGCTACGGGACAGACCAAATCACAAATCCCCAACAGTGCACGCCCACACGCCCATCACCTAGCATGTGCGTCACCTCAAAATAGTAAAATGATACGAAATTCGGGGTTTCATACCCTCAAGACTAAATTTACAATCGTTACGTACCTCAAACCGGTCAAATCTCTACCCCGCGATGCTCTTGCCTCTCGAATCGGCCTCCAAATGCTCCGAATCTATTCACAATCAGTATAATACCATCAATATACGCTAATGGAATGAATTCCACAAGAAATACTACCAATTCAGACCAAAAACCCGAAATTGGCTCAAACCCGGCCCTCGGGCCCACGACTTGGAATCGGGTAAAAGTCACAAATTATGAACATTCATTCACTCACGAGTCCAACCATACTAGTTTCACTCAAATTCGACTTCGAATTAACATTCAAATCCCAAAAATTTATTTTATGACGTTTCTACAATTTTCTCCAAATTTCCACCTCAAAGTACTAATCAGATGATGAAATCATTGATATATTCATGTATATTAACCAAAATCGAGTTAGAATCACTTACCCCGATGAATTGCTTGAAAAACCCACGAAACATCACCACCAACCGAGCTCCCTAGGTTCAAAATGTGAAATAATACCCTAAACCCCATTTATATAGTGCACATCGGATCTTCCACTTAGCGGTCCGCAAAATTTTGAGCGCGGCCACGCCTCCCAGGTCCCACGGTCGCGAAAAACTAGTGCGGTCGCACTGCCAGACTTTAGTATTTTGGCCATAACATTCTTTACAGATGTCCAAATGATGACTGCTTTACCTTTCTGGAAACTAGACACGAAGGGCTACAATTTTCATTTTAGAATCATCTCAAAATTCCCTATAGATCAATTGATATAGGCTTCCGAAGTCGGACCAGCAGATCTGCAGAACTTTCCCTGGAGTGCGGCCGCGGCAGAATTATGCGGTCCGCGAAATTCCAAGCGCAACCACGAAATTCTGCTGAGGTCCGCGAAATTTAAAGCACCAGAACCATACCTGAGTTTCGGAAATGCCCGGACTCGCTCAAAACTCACCCCGAAACACACCCGAGGCCCCCGGGACCTCAACCAAATATACCAACCAATCCTAAAACACCATACGAACTTAGTCGAACCTTCGAATCACTCAAAACAACATCAAAACACCAAATTACCCTCGGATTCAAGCCTAAAAACTTTTAAACTTACGAATTCAACAACCGATGCCGAAACCTATCAAACTACGTCCGTATGACCTAAATTTTGCACACACGTCACAAATGACACTACGAACCTACTCCATTGCCGGCCGAAATCGCCGAATTTCTAACTTTCGCCAATTCAAGCCTAATTCCACTACGGACCTCCAAATCACATTCCAGATGCTCTCCTAAGTTCAAAATCACCTAACAAAGCTACTGGAACCATCAAAATTCCAATCCGAGGTCAAATGCTAAAAGTCACACTTGGTCAACTCTCCCAATTTAAAGCTTCAACAATGAAATTCTTTCTTCCAATTCGATTCCGAAATACCTGCAAACCAAAAACGACGATTCACACAAGACAAAGTACATCATACGGAGCTACTCATGCCCTCAAACAACCGAGCGAAGTGCAAATGTTCAAAACGATCGGTCGGGTTGTTATATTAAGTCAGAATTAAGTGGTTCTAGTAACTATGGAATGGTAAAAGAAGAATGCGATAAAAATGAGAAAGGGATAAGATTGCACTCATTCAAATCCTACAGATATGCTATGATTCCAGAACATTATGCAAACACGACGTCAAGGAGAGGAAGTAAGGGTTCCTGCCCGAGATGTTATTGATAAATAAGGAGCCAGTGCGAGAGGTAAGTTAAGACAAAGGAAATAACCCAAGAAAGATTACGCGGAATATTGATATGAGAATGGGCCAATGAGTAGTTAGTAGTTGATCCAGGAAGAGCCTAGTTATGGCTAGACAAGAGGATACATACAAATCAACAGATTGTGCAAAATGAACATAGTGAACCCCAACATGGGAAATTCAGTCTCGCAGATAATTATATCGTGACCCTTGAGAAATATTCAGATAGGAGTTGGGTAGTTAAAGGTACCGTATGAGTGTTACGGGAATTAATGAGAATTTCACTTGGAAGACAGTCAAAATATTAGTTCAGAAGCAACCCTACAAGAACAAGGAAGTGGAAATAAGTAGCTACAGATAATTATAGGCGGGGAAGAACATCAAAAATTCCGTCGAGTATTGGATGTAATAAGCTCGCAACTTTACAAGAGTCAGAGGGTCTCCCTAGGTACTACAATGAAATACTAGCTAAAGAGGTAAAGAAGAAGGATTCAACCTAAGCTCAGTGACCTAAAGAGGGAATGGTCTTATAACAACAGTCTCACAAACAACAATGTATGCACTCCATAAGAAAGTGGCACCTACTGTGGCTAATGAATGAGAAGTAAAATCAGGAGTGATATTCAAGATCATATGAGTTGTATGGAATTCCAATATGTGTGGGCACTAAGGTAAGCTAAGTATGCACGCAACAAGGGGGCAGGAAGACCAGGAAGACCAGGAAAAGTAATTGCTTACATTCAAAAAGAATTATTCGATCAATGATCCAGAGTTAGTTATATTATGAACGCATTTAAGATTTTGAAGTACTATCCATGCAAAATATATGTTGACAATCATACAGCCGTAGAAGACTCTGGTATGAGTTAAAATAAAGAATTGAGTCCAAGTTATAGACAAAGGAATGAATTGTTAGAATATTGTATCATGGATATTCCATAGCGTCTATGAAAGGCTAAAGTAATAACTAATATCAGGAACCACATATCGGAAAATAGCTTAAGCCTATATAAAGACTGATCAGAAGGAGGAGGAAACTAAAGAGTTACATCAACCAAGTAAATCAGGATTCTGATTATTGGACCAAAAATTATAGAAATCATGATTGAGGACATTGCAGAATCACTCTTAATATCAGAGGTACAAGAGAGATAGTACATTAGCCATATTCTATAATGGCTGTACGATAAAGCCAGTCAGAAAAGTACCATCCTTATAAGAAGTCAGTATGAAGCTCTCACCAGATTGTGTATACACTAGAGGTGCAAGTATTATAATAGAGCTTCAAGTTGTGGATATAAATTATACCTATGTGAAAGGGAGGTCATGAAAGAGCTAGAAGATGTGATGCGAGATTTTAAGGTAAGTAAGGTAAAAGTGAACAACGTACGAGATACTTAAATGCAGAAGGTTGTGAATAGTCCGTACTGCGGATAGAAGGCTAGAAGCGTAGGGATTCAGTATCCAGGAATGATAGCGGCGTCGTCAGTGACATATCTTCCAATCGATGATTTCTAGGTATCGAAAGGTCTAGTTAAGAGAGTAAAGAAGAGTTAGAGACGATGTGATATTTCGCTTGATATTCCAGAATAACATAAGGAAATCTATGGTACAAGCAAGTTGAAGGAAGGTTGAGAATAGTATAATTATATACGTATAGGTCACAAGCTAAAGTATAGTAAATGGACAAGGTTTTATGACAGGAGTAAGGATGAGAAAGGGCAAGTGGGAAGGTGACGAGAATGGATAAGTCCTCGGGATTAGGCCCATAAAAACAAGAGAGCTAATGGTTTCTCTAAGTTATGGAAAGCTCAGTATAGCCTGAATGAACTCAAAGGAGTCTAAGACTAATAGCATTTAGAAGAGATGGAATGCTGCCCTGGTAGAGGAATGAGGGTGTGATTGTGATAGATAAGAGATGATGTTTGGGCCTTCGATTGAGCAATGATTTGAAGAAGAAAAACAAAGGGATTTCAAGAATTGTACATGATTAAAATACCCACGTAAGTGAATCACATTGGGATGCTATGAAATACGGTTATGGAAGTATAGTATCGTCCCTAGGTGGATCGGTCTAATTACTTCAAATGTTCCATGATGAATTGTGAGCCCTAGTGATTACATAAGAAGTTTCAAGTTATCAGTGGTATATTGTAGAACAATATCGAGGTGAATTAATGATGGATGGACAAAAGTCACAAAGTATGAGATGAGATTAGGATGTCATTCTTAAGATAAACAGTAATGAAGAAGCATTAAGGGACTAAGATTTATACATATATGATAAGCAACGAGAGTAACCTGAAGTTTGGTAGCAGACCTCAGTAATGATAAATTGAAGTAAGAGTTATGGTATAGTATGTCCTACCTAGATGTAGTAAAGTCATACGAATGGATAACCGGGTCTATGAAATTAGATATAGCAATATTCGTAAGTTCAACAAAGTATCGAGTAGAGAAATTTAGTGTACTTATAGATGCCCAGAGGGACATCTTATCAAGCTCTGTATATGCTTACAAAGTGAGGCCTAGAGATTGGCAAAAAACTGAAAGAAAGAGGAGAAAATAGTCGCATAGGCATATACAAGGAAAAAGTCGTACAGGCTGCATGACAGAAGGTAGCAAGAGTCACGAGATTGGAAGAATTCCGACCATAGACCATGGTGTGAGAAAGAGGCCTAAAGGGAAAAAGTAATGCCCTGACCTTTGAATTTATTCAAAGAACATCTGCCTAAATGGCAAGAAGAGTATTAAAGTATTCACAAGAGCTATGGGTTATGAGAATGATAAGTGCATCAATCAACATTCGAGGACGAATGTTCCAAAGGGGGGGAATAATGTTACATCCCATATTTTCGTACGTAAAAGTACGCCATGAGTAAATTGATGAAAGCTCGGAAATGAGATTTTACATCCCGCATTTTTGTACGTTAAAGTTTCGTCGTAAGTTAATCGTTGTAAGTTCGGAAATGGGATTATTTTGAGATTATAAGCATTATGCTATTTCAAACAAGTAATGAGTAAATTCGTGAAGATGAGAGGGTAAGCAAATCGAAGAAAATAAAATTCGTTGAAGTTTGATATTTTGGGATATAATACGGCCCGAGCTAAAATACACGGTATTTATGGACTAGTACCATACAAGATACCACATGGCCATGATAGTAAGGTGTATAAAGTATATTAAAAGTGGGTAGTATTTTATGTAATTTGAGATAATTCTTAATTATGTGGATAATTTTGTAATTATTGATTTTTAGTGAGAGATTACCGTATAATTAAGGAATTAAGTGGTTAATTATTTGGATAATTAAGGGAACCAATGTAGCAACCCATGAAGTGGATAACAAAGCCAATAAGTGACTCCTACTTCATGAAGCAAGATGTCACATTAAGGAAGTTTTGGGGCTTAGTCATCACACATGTGGGGCCTACCCACTAAGATTAAAAATCCCTCTCTAAATCACTTGAGAGATACATATATCTATGCAATTAAGAAAGAAGCTTCAGCAAATTCTTAAGAAATTATATGATGTGATAGCAACGTGCAAAATTCATACAAGACCACATAATACAATAGTAACGTGAGTTACTTCAACAATTCATGCGAGATTGTGTCTTAACAACGTGAGATCACATATCCATTTAACAAAGGAAAGCCACTGTAAGTCTTAGGAACGTGAGGGTCGTATATCAACGTGAGATTTGGCAATTATAAGGGAGTACGGTGCAATCTTTCTCAAGAATATCATACAGATATTTCCCTACTTTGATCCGTCGTTACGCGTTGTCGCAATCAATGGTGTTAAAGGGATTGTCAAGAGAATCGGTTCAGGTATGTTAAGGCTATCCTTTCTTTCCTTTTTAGCATGATCTATACGACACGAACGAAATGAGCAAATGCACAACTTTCATAAATGACTCTATTCATAGAAATACTAGGGGTGACTATATTCTTGATTCTCCATGTGAATTATTAGTATATCTTATGTTCATGGGTTTCAGAAAATACGTAAGTTGATAAAGTTTATTTCATGATATTAATCAGAGGCATAATGGTCTTATGACATTCCGAAAGATCTTATTAACGTATTTCATATGCATTTCATTCATTTATACATGTATATTGACCCATGACTAGATGGCGTTATATACGCGTATATTATATGTATATGGGATATGGGAAAAGGTTACGGCGTTATATACGCACCACCACCTGATCAGCTGGTATACGTTGATGATTTATCCACAGTGAACGAGATGATATGGTGGGATGCCCTCAGAGGCTTGATGATGTTATGAACGCATATACCTATGCATGGTATGACATTTATACGGATATGCATGACATTATAATATTCAATGATTCACAGAGCTATTCAGACTTACATGTCGAGTCGTTTACTCCATGTTTCTCTCATGTCTATTATTTATTGATTTTCATTCCTTACATACTCGGTACATTATTTGTACTGACGTCCCTTTTACCTGGGGTCGCTGTGTTTCATGCCCGCAGGTCCCGTTAGACAGGATGAGAGTCCTCCAAATAGGCTATCAGCTCAGCGGAAGGTGTTGGTGTGCTCCATTTGCTCTAGAGTTGCTATTTGATCAGTATGATTAGAACATGTGTTGATTGGTATGGTGGGGATCTGTCCCGACCTTTTTGATATTTATGTACTCTTAGAGGCTTGTAGCCAGATGTCAGGTATATGAAAGATTGTATGGCCTTCTCGGCCTATGTTCAGTGTAAGAGTGCTTATTTTGGCCTTATTGGCCCGTATGTCTTAAGTATAAGTTGATATTTCATGTTGTATTCTATCTTGTCTCACGGCAGCCTCTCCGGCTCAGTTATCTATGATAGTATGATACGAAAAGATACGTTATGTTGGTACTCGGTTGAGTAAGTTACCGGATGCCCGTCGTGGCCCATCAGTTTGGGTCGTGACATATAGGGGATTAGAATAAATTGAATAGGCGAGTAGAAGTTGTCAAATTTCTATGAGTATTATTGTCCTTTTAAGTTAATCACCCAGATAAATTAATAAGTCGAGTTGATTGAAGAATTCAACAGGATTGTTACATAACCATGACCCTGGAATATTATTTCTCATTGAATTAAAATCCTTCGTGCTAAGTGTGTTAGTTCATTAGTTTTTCTTTTACTTGAAATTATAATTAGTAGAATTAATCAAACAAAAACTATCTTGAAATTGTACTTGACTCAAATAAATTAGAATTTGCTTGATTTAGTTGATAATTAATCACAAGTCCTCGTGGGAACGATACTCTACTCACTCTTTATTACTTGATTGATCTCATATACTTGCGTGTGCGATTTTGGGCAACAACGGTTCAATCCCAAAAACAGTATTCACCAACTTGGACAAGCTGGGGTACCTCAATCTTTCATTTAATTCATTTCAAGGTTCACTGTCGCCGAATTTTACCACATTGTCCAATTTAAAAGAACTTCAGCTTGGAACCTAACATATTTTCTAGCTTTAATTCCTGATGAAATTGGTTCGATCACCAGTCTTGAAGTTCTTGTACTTTTCAACAATTTATTTCAAGAAAAGATTCCATCTTCTATAGGCAGACTCAGAAATCTTCAACGACTTGATCTTCGAAAGCATCGTTTGAATTCAACCATTCCTTCTAAGCTTGGCTTGTGCACTAACCTCACAGTCTTGTCTCTAGTAGAAAATGCCCTACAAGGACCATTGCCTATATCCTTGTCCTCTCTAACCAAGCTATCTGAATTGGGGTTGGCGGATAATATTATTTCTGGTGAGGTCTCATCATATTTCATTACCAATTGGACTGAGCTGATATCTTTGCAGCTTCAAAACAATTCCTTTACTGGGAGAATTCCACCTGAAATCAGTCAGTTGAAAAACCTTTTATTTCTTTACCTCTTTAGTAACAATTTCACTGGTTCCATTCCCTATGATATAGGAAACTTGCCAAACTTGTTGGAGCTAGATGTCTCTAACAACCAGATTTCAGGCACAATACCTCCAACCATTGGAAACCTGACCAATCTAACAACTTTGCTTCTTTTTGGGAACAATCTCAGTGGAACTATTCCTCCTGAGATTGGCAAATTGACATATCTTTAAAACCTCGGCATCAACAATAACCACCCAAGTAGTGAGCTGCTGGACAACATTTCTGATCTTAGTGGGAATCTTGCTTTCCTTTCTCTTCGTGACAATCAGATTCCAGTGTGATCTCTTTGCAATTTGACATCACTAGAAATTCTAGATTTAGCAAGAAACAATTTGAGAGGAGCAATTCCACAATGTTTGGGTAATATCAGTACCCTCCACGTTTTGGATATGCACCACAACAATCTTTCTGGGACTGCTCTTCTAATAACTTTTAACATTGGAACTTCACTTAGAAGCCTCAACTTTCATGGAAATGGATTACAAGGGAAAATCTCCCGATCTTTGGCCAATTGCAAAGAGTTGCAAGTTCTTGATTTAGGAGATAACTATCTCGATGATACATTTCCTATATGGTTGGGGACTCTTCCAAAGTTACAAGTTTTAAGCTTAGATCTAATAAATTGCACGGACCGATCAGAACTTCAGGGATTAACAACTTGTTTCCTGAGCTTCGGATATTAGATCTTGCTTGTAATGCTTTTACAGTAAAGTTACCAATAACTCTTTTCCAAAATCTGACAGCCATGAGGAGAATTGATCACACAATGAAACCACCAAGTGATGGATATTACCAAGACAGAGTAACTATTGTAACAAAGGGACTAGAGCGTGAAGTTGTGAGAATCTTGTCTTTGTATACCACTATTGATCTTTCAAGCAACAAATTTGAAGGACAAATTCTAAGTATTATGGGAAATCTTATTGCACTTCGTGTGGTGAACTTATCTCATAATGGATTGCAAGGTTATATACCGAAATCACTTGGAAATTTATCTGTAGTTGAATCACTGGACCTTTCATTTAACCAGCTTTCGGGAGAGATATCACAACAAATTGCTTTTGTTACGTCTCTTGCATTTTTAAATCTCTCCCACAATCTTCTCCAAGGATGCATACCTCAAGGACCTCAATTTCAAACCTTTGAGAATAACTCATATGAAGGTAATAATGGATTACATGGATTCCCAGTTTCGGAAGGTTGTGAAAATAGCAGGATGCCCGAGACAAACAACACAACATGTGTGTTGGATGAACAAAGCAATTATACATTACTAAGTGAATTTAGGAAAGGGGTTCTTATGGGATACGGGAGTAGACTAATTATTGGATTCTCCATAGCATATTTCATGCTTTCAGCTCGAAATCCCAATTGGCTTTCTTGGATTGTTGAAGAATTAGAACGCGTAATCATCTTGAGAAGGCGAAAGAAGCAGCGAGGCCATCAAAGGCAGTACAAAAGATGAAATAATTGCGTCTAGAAGAGTTTAAAATTCAGGTATTCAAGTTAAGTTCTACATAATGTTTAGTTTAGTGCAACTATTAACATCTTAGTTTTCATATTTTTTCTTACAACATCTTAGTGCAATAATCTGGTTAGAGGCTGGTTTAACAAGTGTTTCAAGTTCAAACCAACGAATAATTTGATTTTAGTGTAGAAATAAAAGTCAAGACTGTAAATAAACAAATTCGAACATGCAGGTGCCTGAAATGCTCATCGAAGATGCAACATCAGATGCAACAGCCTTGTTATTTCCCCGGCAAGACTTGTGCATTGATTTGTGGATAAAAATATTTTCTGAACTCTTGAATTGATTGATAAGAACCCAGCAGTATTTGCTTGACTTTTTCCCTCTATATTTCCCCTTTCTTCTTTCTTTTGAGAACAAAAGTCGTACTAGTAATTTATTTCATGGAATAAAGTTCAAATCCATGTCTCCTACAATTAAAGAAACAAGTGTATGGAGATAATTATATTTCCCCCCTAATTTCTTCGCTTTGATTTTCTCAGTATCGACTAAGTAGCATGTGAAAATAATTTGTGCATCTATATCATTAACTAAAATAATCATAACACTATCATCTAGTAAAAACCTTTACTTTTATAGTTTAAAACATGAATAGAAGAAGACTTGAACGGGTAACGAACCTATGATCCTCGGCAAATAGACTGAAGAATACGTTCATTTAATTAATAAATGTTGGAATTTAAATCAAGATTAATTAATATTTCTAAGTTGTCTAGGATTTAGTATTTCTTAGTTTATTTAATTCATGTCTAATTAGGATTCACAGTCAAAATCATGTAGCAATAAGTTTTCTAAATTCTAGTCAAATTTGGTTTGTAGTATTATAAATAGGGGTGCTACTATATATTTTCTATTACATAGAAGTAGCTATGAGAAAACTATGTAGAGAGATTTAAGAGTTTATGAGTAAAGAAAAACCCTCATATCCTGTTCTCTCTCTAGTTTGATAAATTTCTTTTATATAGCCTTTATTGATTTTTTACTTGTGTCTAAATTATTCTTTTGGGGTATTTTAATCTTTCAAATTGGTATCAGAGCTTGTGTGAGATTCAGTCAAAGCCGGCGTGAGATCATAAAAAAATTATGGATCCTCTATTACCTTATTGAGAATTTTGAACTTGGTATCAATAGAGGAAGAACTCCTTTTAAGACGATTGGATTATGGTCAACAATTGATGAAGGATTTGAGGAACCTCCAAAACGCACAACGCTGACGGATAATGCAGCTATGCAATTGGAGAAGAAGAGATATTTAGATTATAAAGCATGCTACTATCTTGCCATCAAGGTCGAATTGCATGTATCTAATAAATATTTGCATGCAAAGTCATCAAAGGAGGCTTGAACAATCTTGGTAAAGTCATATCGAAGAGTTGCTGACATAACGAAGGAGAAACTGCAAGAGTTTAGGAATCAATTTGAGTTGGCTTATATGAAACCAACAAAATCTGTCAAAGAATTTCTTACAAAAATTGAAGAAATAGTCAATGGTCTAAGGACCAACCGAGAAGTATTGGAAGAAGTTAAAGTCGTTGGAAAAATATTTCAGTCTTTAAGTTTAAAGTTTAACAATAAGAAAGTTGTTCTTGAGGCTATCAGTCTTTAAGTTTAAAGTTTAACAACAAGAAAGTTGTTCTTGAGGCTACCAAAGATTTTAGCACTCTCAGACTTGATGATTTAGAAGGCGAATTGGTGACATACGAGAAATCACTGAATCAACAGAAGATGAGAAAATGTAGGAGGTATCGCAAGAAAAGGATGATCAACCAAAAGAAGAAAAAAAGACACACCAAATCTGGCGAAGTTAAATTAAGAATGCCTAAATTTAGAAACAAAGGAGAAAAGAAAAGAATGTACAAGTAGTTTTTATTGTGATAGAGATTTCATTGAATGTAAAGAAAAGTCAAATAATATTTAAATTGATCTGTCAAAAAAATTTTCAATTATTAAAAAGGATAATTTGGTTGCAAGGGATGCACATCCATGGTTCATAAGAAAATTTATTTGATGGTATTGAAAATGAACCTATTAATGAAAGAAGCAATATAGTTTATGAAGTGAAAGTTTCCGGTGATCTACTCAAGATTGGGGCAGAAATAGCTTGGGATCCAGGACCATAACAACGCATGACTGTAGATATTGAAGATGCAATCAATTTTGTACCATTGCTCGAGATTACATGTTTCAAGGAGCATGACGAAATATTTATTAGTGGCATTACTATACAATCTATAGAATGGCCAATTGGAGTTGAATAGGCGTATAAGACCAACCACAAAGCAACCGGAGAAGTAGATTATTTCAAAGAAAAGAAAAGGTATGTTTATGTTATTTTGAAGGGATTTACCATGGATAAAACCAAATCATGTACAAGTTATATTCAAGAGAAATTGAAGTTGACTAAAGATGGTACTCGTAATTTTGTTGATGCTACATTTTAGGAAATTAGTGGAGAGCCTAAGGTATTTCATTTCTACAAGGCTTGATGTTACTCATGTCATGCTTAAGTTCGAGATCTTGGTTTAAGGGAGGTTGTTGGAATTTAAGCCAAGATTAATTAATATTCCTAAGTTGTCTAGGATTTGGTATTTATTAGTTTTTGATTTATGTCTAATGACGATTCACAATCGAAATCATGTAGGAATATGTTTTCTATTTTCTAGTCAGTTTTGATTTGTAGTATTATAAATAGAGATGGTACTACATTTTTTTTGTTGCAGAGAAGTAGCTATAAAAAAACTATGTAGAGAGATTCAAGAGTTATTGAGTAATGAAAAAGCTTCATAACCCGTTTTCTTTATAGTTTGTTAAGTTTCTTCTATATATTTTTTATTAAATTTTTTTACTTGTGCCTAAATTATTCTTTGGGCATTTCAATCCTTCAATAAAAATTCAAATTCAAATTGAAAGCGATTTGCGTGTTATGTAGCTTTTAGATGGGAGAAAAAGAAAATTGGATGTTGTTTCTTAGCACTTTACGAGCTGCGTGTTTCCATTCCTAACTTGTAGTCGTAGAGTGCTTAGAAAAGTAATACTCCATCCTTTTTATTTTAGATGTGACATTTTGCTCATGGAGAATTGAATTTGATATTTAAAAATTAAATTTTAGATAATAAAAAACTATACAAAAAATAAGTTGCAATTTTTCTCATGTTGATATAGTAGAAATATATATTTTAAAATATTAGTCAAACTTTACAGTTTGACTCTCGATAAATAAAATGAGTCATCTAAATAAATCGGTTGAAGTAGTCGAAATTAAAGAGTTTCACAAATCCTTTTCTTATTTCTTAAATTAACAAAAATTCAGAACTTGAGGAGCAAGTGGAAGTGAAAGATAAAGCATGCATTTATATAGTAGTCTTGTTATTTTGTTATCATAGAAAACTTAGTTGTATTTTTCTGAATCAAATAGATATAAAACTATATAAGCAAATTCCATCAAATTTCAATTTTATAATTAGCTGAGACGAATAGTTTCAGTTTTAAGTTTGTAAAATATTTAAAACTGGAAAGTATATGCTGGCTTATTCTGTTTATAATAATTATATGCAAACAAACCATCTGAATACTTTGCAGCAATCAAAAAAAAAAGTCAAAGAAACTTGATTCTTCCTAAAATCATCCTAATATATTCGCATAGTGTTAGTGTTACGTGCATTTTAATATTAAAATTATAATATTAAAGTACATTATTTCTTGTGAGATAGTGGTTATAAATTGGCAAGAAAGCATGTGCTTCATTTTAAGTGGTTTTAATCATCGTAAAGCTTTATATTTGTCACGACCCGAAATTTTTCACAGACAGGACCGTGATGATGCTTAACATTTCACTTGCTAGGCAAGCCAACGTTAGAAAAATCGTTAAACCAATTCCTTATTTCCATTCAGTAAATAACAATAATTAACTAAGATGAAATATAATAAGTGCGGAATATCATAAAACTGTATTAATTACTACCACCCAGATCCGGAGTCACAATTCACGAGCATTCTAGAATTTACTACAAGTAATAGTCTGAAAGAAATACAACTGTTTGAATGAAAGAAAACAGTAGGACATAAAAGATAGACAGGGACTTCAAGGTCTGTGAACGCCGACAGATCTACCTTGAGTCTTCGGACAGCGGACCAGTAGCAAATCTCGATCAACCTGAGCCAGTATCAAAATATGCACAAAAAGTGCAGAGTACATCATCAGTACAACCGACTCCATGCACTGGTAAGTATCGAGGCTAACCTCGGCGAAGTAGTCACGAGGCTAGGATAAGACACCCACATATAACCTGAACAGTATAACCATGCTAGTGGAAACAACAGTAAATAAAACAATAATGCAGAAATAATGGGAAGGGGACATACAGTGGGGGAATACAACATAAAGAGTGAGAATAATGAAAAGACAGAATTAAACAGAAAATCCTTAAACGAATTGAGCAATTAAAACAGCAAGGAAAACTGCACGGTATCACCCTTCGTGCTTTTACTCTCAACCTCACCAAATAATTAAATAGAACGGCACGATATCACCCTTCGTGCTTTTACTCTCAACCTCACCATATAAATAATGCATGCACGACATCACCCTTCGTGCTTTACACTCTTCCTCACAATATAAATAATGCATGCACGGCATC
>AWOL01S0026032.1:0-15959 GCA_000715115.1 Nicotiana otophora | reverse complement strand
CCCCCCCCCCCCCCTTCGCAGGTGCGAAACACCAGAGCCAGCAAAAACTCAGCAACTTCCCTAAGTCCAAAATTCATCCGTGAAGCATCCGAAACACACCCGAGACCTCCGGGACCTTAGCCAAAAATACCAACCAATCCTAAAACACCATACGAAATTAGTCGGGCCCTCAAATCACATCAAATAACGCTAAAATCACGAATCACCCACCAATTCAAACTTAAAGAACTTGAAACTTCCAAATTCGGCAACCGATGCCGAAACCAACCAAACCACGTCCGATTGACCTCAAATTTTGCATACAAGTCATATTCAACAATACGGACCTACTCCAACTTCCAGAATCGGAATCCGACCCCGATATCAAAAATTTCACTACCGGCCCAAAACTCCAAAAATTCGACTTTCGCCATTTCAAGCCTAAATGAGCTACATACCTCCAAAACACAATCCGGACATGCTCATAAGCCCAAAATCACACAACGAAGCTAACGGAATCGACAGAATTCCATTTTGGAGTCGTCTTCATATAGTTCTGACTACGGTGCCAATCCTAAGGCTTAAACCTATATTTAGGGACGAAGTATCCCAAAACACTCCAAATAACCCAAAACGAAACCTTCCGGCAAGTCACAATAGCAGAAAAAGATATGGGAGAAGCAGTTAATAGGGTATCGAGGCTATAACTCTCAAGACGACCGCCCGGGTTGTCACATCCTCCCCCTCTTGAAACAATCGTTCATCCTCGAACGAGTATAGAGACATACCTAAAGCGGTGAAAAAATGAGGATAACGGTTGCGCATATCCTGCTCGGTCTCCCAAGTCGCCTCCTCGACCGGCTGACCCCACTACTGAACATTTACTGATGCAATGTTCTTTGACCTCAGCTTCCGAACCTGCCTGTCCAAAATGGCCACAGGCTCCTCAACGTAGGATATCTTTGTCCAACTACACTAAGCTGAAATCCAACACATGAGACGGATCTCCGTGATACCTCTAGAGCATCGAAACATAAAATACCGGATGAACTCCTACTAGGCTGGGAGGTAAGGCAAGCTCATAAGCAACCTCCCCAACTTGCCGCAACACCTCAAAGGGGCCAATAAACCTTGGGCTCAGCTTGCCCCTCTTTCCGAACCTCATAATGCCTTTTATAGGAGAAACCCGAAGCAGGACCCGCTCTCCCACCATGAATGCAACATCACAAACCTTTCGGTCCTCATAGCTCTTTTATCTGGACTGGGCTATGTGAAGTCTGTCCTGTATCACCTTCACCTTCTCCAAGGCATCCTGAACCAAGTCTATACCCAATAATCTGGCCTCGCCCTGCTCGAACCAACCCACTGGGGACCGACACCGCCTACCATATAGAGCCCCATGCGGTGCCATCTGAATACTGGACTGATAACTATTATTGTAGGAAAACTCCGCAAATGGAAAGAACTAATCAAAAGAACCTCCAAACTCCATCACACACGCACGGAGCATATCCCGAAGAATCTGAATAGTGCGCTCGGACTGCCCGTCCGTCTGAGGGTGAAAAGTTGTGCTCAACTCCACCCGAGTACCCAACTCATGATGTACGGCTCTCTAGAACCGCGATGTAAACTGTGTGCCCCGATCAGAGATGATAGATACTGGCGCGCCATAAAGTATGACAATCTCTCGGATATAAACTCGAGCTAGCTGCTCGAAAGAATAAGTAGTCATCACCGGAATGAAATGTGCTGACTTGGTCAGCCTGTCCACAATTACTCAAACTGCATCAAACTTCCGATGAGTCCATGGGAGTCCAACAACGAAGTCCATAGTGATCCGCTCCCATTTCCACTCCGGAATCTTTATCTTCTGAACAACTCACCCGGTCGCTGATGCTCAGACTTCAGCTGCTGGCAATTTAGACATCTAGCCACATACTCTACTATGTCCTTCTTCATCCTTCTCCACCACTAATGTTGTCTCAGGTCCTGATACATCTTCGTGGCACCCGGGTGAATGGAGTACCGCGAGCTGTGAGCCTCTTAGAGAACCAACTCACGCAACCCATCCACATTGGGCACACATAACCTACCTTGCATCCTCAATGCACCATCCTCCCCAATAATGACCTCCTTAGCATCATCGTGTTGGACCGTGTCCTTAAGGACAAGCAGATAAGGGTCATCATACTGACGCTCCCTGATACGATCATAAAGAGAAGACCGAGAGACCACACAAGCTAATACTCGACTTGGCTCAGAAATATCCAATATCACAAACTGACTGGCTAAGGCCTGAACATCTAATGCCATAGGCCTCTCTGCTACTGGTAGATATGCTAAAATCCCCAAACTCTCTGCCCGGTGACTCAAAGCATCGGCCACCACATTGGCCTTCCCCGGGTGGTACAAAATGGTGATGTCAGAATCCTTAAGCAGCTCTAACCACCTCCTCTGATGCAAATTAAGATTCTTTTAATTGAATGTATGCTGCAAACTCCAGTGATCAGTGCAGATTTCACAAGGAATGCCGTACAAACAGTGCCTCCACATTTTCAAGGCATGAACAATAGCTGCTAGCTCAAGGTCGTGGACAAGATAGTTCTTTTCATACACCTTTAGTTGTCTAGACGCGTAGGCAATCACCCTACGGTCCTGCATCAACACTGCGCCTAGGTCAACTCACGACGCATCACAATAAACTGTATAAGACCCCGAACCTGAAGGCAATACCAATACTGGGGTTGTGGTCAAAGCTGTCTTGAGCTTCTGAAAGCTCTCCTCACACTCCTCTGTCCACCTGAACGGAGCACCCTTATGGGTCAGCCTGGTCATAGGTGCTGCAATGGAAGAAAATCCCTCAACAAACCGCCCCGCAACCCAAGAAAACTCCGGATCTCTGCAGTTGAGGACGCTCTGGGCCAACTCTGCACTGCTTCCACCTTCTTCGAATCCATCTTGATCCCCTCACTCGACACAATATGACCCAAAAATGCCACAAAATCTAACCAGAACTCGCATTTTGAGAACTTTGCATACAACTTCCTTTCTCTCAAAGTCTGAAGCACCGTCCTCAGGTGCTGCTCATGATCCTCCTGAGTACGGGAATACACTAGAATGTCATCAATGAATACGATGATGAAAGAATCAATATAGGGCCAGAACACATTGTGCATCAAGTGCATAAAGGCTACTGGGGCATTGGTCAGCCCAAATGACATCACAAGGAACTCGTAATGGCCATACTGAGTCCTGAAAGTAGTCTTCATGATATCTGGCTCCCGAATCTTCAACCGATGATAACCTGAATGCAAGTCAGTCTTGGAAAATACTTTGGCACCCTGTAGCTGATCAAATAGGTCATCAATACGAGGAAATGGATACATGTTCTTCACTGTGACTTTGTTCAACTGGAGATAATCAATACGCATACGCATAGAACCATATTGTTTCTTTACAAACAACATAGGAGCACCCCAAGGTGATATACTGGGCCGAATGAAGCCCTTATCAAGCAACTCCTGCAACTGCCCCTTCAACTCCTTCAACTCAGGATGATCTATATGGTATGGAGGAATGGAGATGGGCTAAGTGCCCGACAACAAATCAATGCCGAAATTAATATCTCTGTCGGGTGTCATGCCTGGAAGATCAGCTCGGAACACATCTGGATAGTCCCTCACTACTGGAACTGACTCAACTGTAGGGGTACCAATACTGACATCTCTCACATAAGCTAGATATGCGTCACACCCCTTCTCAATCATTCGCTGAGCTTTAAGAAATGAAATAACTCGGTTGGGAGTATACTCTAAGGTACCTCTCCACTCTAATCGTGGTAACCCTGGCATAGCCAGCATCACGGTCTTAGCATGACAATCAAGAATAGCATAATGGGGCTACAACCAGACCATGCCCAAGATAACATCAAAATCTATCATGCTGAATAATAATAAGTCGGCTCTGATCTCAAAACCACTAAGAGCAAGCAAACACGACCGATACACGCGGTCCACAATAAGAGAATCTCCGACAGAAGTAGACACATAAATAGGGGAACTCAAACAATCCCGAGATACGCCCAAATATGGGAAAAAATAAGAGGATACATATGAATACGTAAAGCCTGGGTCAAATAATACCGACACATCTCTATGACAGACTAGAACAATACCTGTAATGACAGAGTCGGAAGAAACTGCCTCTATATGAGCTAGAAGAGCATAATACCTGGCATGGCCTCCCCCTCTAGGGCGACCTCGGCCTTCTTGACCTCCACCTCGAGCTGGCTGAGCAGGTGGTGTGGTAGCTGGTGCTAGAACCATGGCCTGAGGATCCGGTAGAGTATGTGGTGGCTGAGAAGTCTGTGGAGGTGCAACCCTTCTAAGTCTGGGGAAATCCCTCACCATGCTTTGCGCTTGTGTTATAGGCTTTGGAGGTTCTTGGGATCAATTCTTGCCACTTGCGGAGTTTGCCTATAATAGCAGGACGTGGCTGCTATGACTGACTCGGGCTAGGTCTGTTGGACAGGCCGCTAACAGTACCCCAAGAAGGAGGCACACTAGATACTGGAGGTGCATAATAAGGCTCATGGGGCTTAGAAGGGGCTAGAACACCACCGGCGACTGGAAGAGCTAAATGAATGGCGACCCACATAACCCCTACTATGGCGAGCTGCTGGGGCACGAGCTCCAGAATAAGAACCAGTCTCTCGAGACCTCTTGTCCTCTCTCTCCTCTCGGTCCCAGGAAAGCATGCCCTCCAATCTCCTAGCAATACTCACAACCTACTGGTAAGGAATATTCATCTCCATCTCCCTGACCATACTAATCATGATACTAGGGTGGAGCCCCTCAATAAATCGTCGAACCTTCTCTCGAACTGTGGCAACCAAGGCCGGTGCATGTCGGGCCAAATCACTGAAGCGGACTGCATACTCTGACACAGTCATAGCACCCTGGTGCATCTGCTCAAACTCCGCGCGCCATGAGTCCCTGAGGCTCTAAGGGACATACTCTCTCAAAAATATGTCTGGGAACTGAGTCCAGGTAAGTGCAACTGCCTCATCTGGACTACTCAACTCATAGGCACGCCACCATTGATAAGCTGCTCCTCTAAGCTGAAAAGTGGTAAAACAAACCCCACTCGTCTCTGCTACACCCATAGTATGGAGAATACGATGACACTCCTCCAGAAAACCCTGAGCATCATTTGTAGCCAATCCGCCGAAGGTAGGTGGGTGGTACTTCTGGTACCTCTCAAGTCTCAGTTGCTCCGCCTCAGGAGCTGCTCTCCTAGTCTCATGCTGAACCGGGGGTACCGGCGGCATAGGAATGAACTCTAGGGCCTGATCAACCTCGACCTTCTGCTCAGGAGTGTGGGCTGCGGGAGTCCCTCCCCCGGCCTGAGATGTGGCGGGAGCTAACGGAATCAATCCAGCCTGAGCTAAGGTACTGAACATGCTCATGAATTGGGCTAGAGTCTCTGAAGGGCTGGTGCAGCAATAGGAACCCCTGGTGCCTGCCCTCTAGCTGGAACTGCTGGAGGCTCCTCTATCGCAGCTCGTGCGGGTGCTCTGGCTGCACCGCGTGGCCGTACTCTACCACGGACCCGGCCTCTACGGCTCTAGCATGGAGCGTGGGTGCCTGGTCGTGAGATCCTCTGGTACGGGTCCTCACTATCTGCGGGAAAGAATAGAATAGAGAATTTTTAGAATTTGATGCCAATAACTCGCACGATAAGGAATCAAAGAAGTATGTTTGTTCCTAACAGTTCCATAGCCTCCCGAAGATAGGTACATACGTCTCCGTACCGATCCGTGAGACTCTAATAAACTGTCTTGTGACTCAAGACTCCTATGAACCTAGAGTTCTGATACCAACTTGTCACGACCCAATTTCTCCCTCCGTGAATCGTCGTGACGGCATCTAGTCTCTATGACTAGGTAAGCCTAACACTTTTGTGGAAATGAAACAAAAGCATGAACATTAACTACTGACAGTAACAAATATCTAATAAGCAACTAAATGCCACTCGGCATATACAATTATTACCTCTAAAAATATAAAAAACAATTTCCCAAAACCTGAAATACCGTAAGTCACAAGCTACTAAGAAGTTTTAACCATTTTATACATCATTTCTACAGAAAGAAGGAAAAATGAGCATAGGGGGATAGAGGGGGACTCCGAGGATATGCAGGCACAAGCAGATGTACCTCGAAGTCTCCAATAAGAAGCAGCGACTGCAACTAGTGATGAGGCTGGTAAGATGAACCTGGATCTACACACGAAAAATATGTGCAGGAAAGGGCGTGAGTACACCACAACGGTACCCAGTAAGTGCCAAGCCTAACCTCGGTCGAGTAGTGACGAGATCGGGTCAGGGCCCTACTGGTATACATATAATGAAATAAGACAAAATGAAATATCGCAGAAAAAAATACGGAAATCTAACAGGAATAGAATCAATGAAAGACAACAGATCAAAACATAGTGATAACAACAGGGGATCTCCCGAGATACCATCTTGTAGTCCCAAACGTAAATGTAAAAGGGGATATCCCGGAATACCGTTCCGTAGTCTCAAAATAAATATGCTGAGGGATCTCTCGGAATACCGTTACATAGTCCTAAAATAAATATGCTGAGCAGGGGGATCTCCCGGGATGCAGTTCCTTAGTCCCAAAGTAAATATGCAGTACATAGGGATCTCTCGGAATACCGTTCCGTACTCCCAAAGTAAATATGCAGCACAACCAACCGAAATAACAATTACAGCAAGAAATCCTATATTTTAGACTAAGTTCAAGTCAAGGAAAATAGGAGATTTCACTAAACATGCTGCACAGAGTTCAAATAGGCAGTTAAACAAGTAGGCATGTTGTTCTAGCCTAAACAGGATAGTTACATATGCTAGTGTATTTCAAATAAGGAGAAAACAAGTTATGACTTAGTGAAAACTTGAGTTTTACAACAAATAGCTTGTGTATGTACTCGTCACCTCACGTACACGGTGCTCACATATCAAATAGTACCAAATCCTAAGGGGAGTTCCCTCACACAAGGTTAGGCAAGCCACTTACCTCGAACCAAGCTCAATCAATCAGTCACAATGCCTTTCCCACGAATATCCGGCTCCGAGTGGCCCAAATCTAGCCAAAGTCAATTACATAGCATAAATATAACTACAAGAAGAGCTAATGAAATCAAAGCTAATGCATGAAATTAAAAAATCGCTCAAAAGGCCTCCCCAGGCCCACGTCTCAGAATCAGGTAAAAGTTACCAATTAAGAACACACATTCGCTCAGAAATTCGGTTGGGGAATTTTTCCCCTATTCTCCCAACTTTCTCACTCAAATTCCTTAATTAAATGGAGAAAATGACCATAGATTAATGAAATACAACCAAAAATAACTTAGGAATCATTACCCCAAAGCTTTCTCTGAAAATCCCTCAAGAAATCACATTCTCTCGAGCTCAAAAATCAAATTTGTGAATATGAACCTAAACCCTCGATTCTGCCCAGCGATCTTCGCACTTGCGGGCCACGGGTCGCACCTGCGATGCCGCATCTGCAGAAAATCCCTCGCAGGTGCGGAAATCACTTAAGATGGTTGGGTCCGCATCTGCGGCAGTGGGGGCCGCACCTGTGCGTGCGCGCCTGCGGAACACTGTCTGCTTCTGCAGTCTGCCTCCGTGCCTACGAATCCTTGGGCGTATCTACGGGCATCGCAGATGCGTAAATTCCTCGTACCTGCAACCCCTGGTCAAGTCTCCGAATTCTGCATCTGCGCATGTTCCTCCGCACATGCGAGCCCGCACCTACGGTCTCCCCCTGCAGGTGCGAAACACCAGAACCAGCAAAAACTCAGCAACTTCCCTAAGTCAAAAATTCATGCTTTAAGCATTCGAAACATACCCGAGACCCCCGCGACCTTAACCAAACATACCAACCAATCCTACAATACCATACGAACTTAATCAAGCCCCCAAATCACATCAAATAACGCTAAAATCACGAATCACCCTCCAATTCGAATTTAAAGAACTTGAAACTTACAAATTCGACAACAGATGCCGAAACCAACCAAACCACGTCTGATTGACCTCAAATTTTGCACAGAAGTCATATTCAAAACTACAAACCTACTCCAACTTCCGGAATCAGAATCTGACCCCAATATCTAAAATTCAACTACCGGACCAAAACTCCAAAAAATTGACTTTCGCCATTTCAAACCTAAATGAGCTATGGACCTCCAAAACACAATCCGGACACGCCCTTAAGCCCAAAATCACATAACAAATCTAACAGAATCGACAGAATTCCATTTCAGAGTCGTCTTCATATAGTTCCGACTATGGTGCTAATCCTAAGGCTTAAACCTCCATTTAGGGACTAAGTGTCCCAAAACACTCCAAAAACCCCTAAATAAAACCTCCTGGCAAGTCACAATAGCAGAAAATGATATGGGAGAAGCAGTTAATAGAGGATCGGGGCTATAACTCCCAAGACGACTGGTCGGGTCGTCACAGTCACCTAGCAGAAGATCGTCATTTATGAACGTGACTTTTTTCTCATAAGCATTAACTTATTGAGGAGTGGACTCGATGAGCTTTTCTGAAGATGGTGCCAACGATAGGTCATCACTCATTTCTTCCCCTTCGTCAGCATGGAAACAGGAGGCTTCAATACCCCCACGGGAAATCTTCGTGCTGAATCAACTTGGTAAAAACTCCTCCGAGGTCACTGGATGTCGTGGCGTTTGAGGGTGGTGCACCTCCACTTTTGCTTTCTTTAATTGCTTAACTGGATTCCATCTCCTTGGTATTTTTACCATCATTTTCCTTGTTGGTTGTTCTACTGATTCTTTTCATGGGCTTCTTCTGTTGTGCCTAAGACGAGTCACCAACGTCCAACCTCCATCATCCTCAGGTTGATCGTCTTCAACTTTGTTGTTCTCCAGTAATTCTTCATCTTTACTTTATTTAAAACTACATAATTCTTCTGGACTGAATGAGCCAAATATGATAGAGACTTGGTTTGCACTTGCTTTCTCATCTTCAAGCACGATCTTCTTTTCTCGAGCCAAGTCCATAACTTTGTCCTTGAAGACAAAGCACTTCTCCAGAGGGTGGCTCACAAGTCGATGATATTTGCAGTAATTTGGGTCATCAGTTTTCCCAGATTCATTTGGCTGCTTCATCTCCAAAAACTTAATGAGATTTAACTCGAGGAGTTCTTCGAAAATGGCTGGCACATTAGAATCCAGAAATGGGTACTCTTTATCTTGCATTTCTTTTAGAGTCAACTTTTCACTTGGCTTATCTTGAAACGAAGTGGATTTCATACTCTGCTTCTTGCTCACCTTCGTCGTGAACTTCACAGGTGATGTGTTGACATTCATAGCTTCTTTGTTTTCAAATCTTGGTACAAACTTGCTCCATTTTCTGACTTTCTGCTTGTCGTTCCCTTTGCGAGGTTCATAGATGGGCAGCTTTTCATTTCCAGTGGAGACCATTCTCAATTCCATGTCATGGGCATGAGTTGCAAGTTCTTAAAATGTGCTAGGCTTGATACCTTGAAAGATGTAGCGTAATCCCCAATGCATGCCTTGGATGCACATCTCTATGCTAGAAGCTTCACTAAGCTTGTCTTTACAGTTGAGTCTTGCGTTCCTCCAATGATTGATAAAGTTGATAACTGGTTCACCCTTCCGTTGAAAATTATTTGTGAGTTCCACCATGCTCACAGTGCACCTTGTGCTATAAAAGCGATTGAGGAATTCTTGCTCTAGTTGATCCCATTTATCAACAGATCTAGCCTCGAGGTCCGTATACCAATCAAAATCATTTCCTTTTAATGAGAGGATAAACTGCTTGACGAGGTAATCTCCATAAGTCCCAGCATTGTTGCATGTCTCAACGAAGTACGCCACATGTTGATTTGGATTTCCTTTGCCATCAACCTGTTAAAAGTTTGGAGGTTGATAGCCAGCATGCATCTTCAACATATCGATCCTTGAAGTGTGCGGCTTTGTGTAGGTAAAGGAGGACCTGGAAAAGACTTCATATTTATTTTTTATAGTCCCTTCAATGAACTCCTTTAGTTGATTGATTGGAATCATCCCTTTCGAAGAGACTGGAATTTCCTTAGTGGATGCAACTTGTCGTGGGGGAGGATCAATCTCTTGAACTTCAGGGAGTTTGCCAGGTGCATGGGTGGATTATTCTTCCATCACGATTCCCACCCTATCTGTTAGCTTGTCGATTCTAGCATCTTGATTTTGCATGCACTTGGTCAAGCCAACGATTGCTTCCGTCAAGTTTGCCAACTGCTCCTCCACAGATGAAGTGTTTCTCACCATGACTTGCATGATTGTCGTGGATGATGGAGAGTAGCATGGATTTTCACACAGATGTATCTTTGATTGGCTCACACTATGTGGTGTAAGTGGGAAGGATCCATCACTTGAAGCATCATCATCTTCCTTCACAGCAGAGTGCTTGGATCCGGAGAGGTCAAGCAGAGCAAGAGTTTTCTTGATCTTTTCAGCAACATCGCTTCCTCCTTCGGGTGTGTTTGTGAAAGATCTTGCTCCTTTTGAGGATGAAGATCCAAAAACAGGGGTTGATGCGGATGGCACTTGGGGTGCTTGTTTTCCTAACAAGCTTTCTTTGCTATTCATAACTGGTCCTAAGCTTCCAAAAGTAACATCGAGGATGCTTTCCACATCAGCATAGAACCTGAAATTAGCAGCCTTGGTGGAAGTTGAACTAGAGTTGATTTTCTTTGAGGCCATTTCAATGTTCTTGAACTTTGGTGATTGAAAAGTTGAGATGAGAGGTAGAGATTGTCCTACTGGGCGTGCCCGAATTTGTAGACAATAAATTGCGTCAAGAAAATAAAATCACGACCGAAAATATCGCAACAATCATAGTATTTTATTTCAAACATTTGAGTGTTACAATCTCTATGAATCCTCTGATTCTACTTTTCCAATATAAATTCAAGGGCCTTTGAGGTTGATCTTGAATTTGAATTTAATTTATCCGTCACGAACGCTTTGATTGTTGCCACGAATTTTATCACGAACAAGTAGCCTTGATCTTGAACGCCTTCCATTTGATTTGACTTCGTTATTGATCTTGACTACTTGAAATTTGTGTTGAAGTGCTTGGATGCTTGAACACTTGCAGTTTGCAGAGAATTGTGGACTTTGATCCACGAGCTCCCTTGTGTCTTTTTGTTATAACTTCTAGTGTCTTTTTTGGGTTATGAAGACCCCTATTTATAGTTGTGAAAGGGAAGAGTTATGATAACAACAAACTCTTTCCGACCAATCAAATTGAAGTGTGACATGGCCGCATTTAATTGGTCAGAACATGTCACTTGCACATGTGGCGCGGTTTCATTGGCCTTTTAATGTGACTTGGCATGCCTTGTCATTTGGACACGTGGTATGATCCTATTGGTTCTTCCGCTTGACTTGGCACGCCACGTCATTTGACACGTAGCACCAAACTGGGCTTCTAGCAAGATGACATCTTGGGCTTAATGAAGTGGGCTCATCACTTTAGCCCAATTAAATGAGTTTGCCCAATGGATTAAGACTTATTTATTTAATCCATATATGTTGGACTTATATAACTAATCCAATTATATTAGCCCAATATATTTATTTGAACTAATATATCTTGAATTTAAAATATAGTCTAAATTATTTTATGAATTTAATTTCAATAAAATTTATATGCCTACATATACAATACAATTTAAGTAACAATCAAAACAAACATCGTATTTAAAGTAACAATAAGATACAGTACAATAGGTAACAGCCATCCAAACAAGCTGTAAGCCGTTTTTGATATTATTATAGTTTGATTGTCATGACCCAAAATCCCACTACAAGCGTCGTGATGGCACCTAGTCTCTAAGAATAGGTAAGCAGATTTTAATTACAGTTTTGAAGCCATTTTTTTTATAAGTAATCAAAACTAACAACGGAGCAAATGTAAATATGCAACCTTCTCAAGACTGGTAGTACTGAGTCACGAACTCTAACTGAATACATGGAATAATCACGAGGACCGAATATACAATACTGTTTGATTAAAAATTAACAGTACAATGAAATGAAAAGGCTCCAAGGGATTGCAACGACCAAGCAGCTCTACCTTGAATCCTTACGGTTCCGCTTTAAGTCTGCTCAAGCCCGATATATCCAATACCTGGCTCTGCACAAAAATATGCAGAAGTATAGTATGAGTACACCACAGTCGGTACCCAGTAAGTATCAAGACTAACCTCAATGGAATAGAGACGAGGTACAGTCAAGACACTCACTAGTCTAATAACCTGTGCAATATAATATACAAAATAATTAAAAATAAATAACATCAAGGCAACATAAAACAACCAATGATATGCACAATAAGATAATAAAATCACCATTTAATATCGCTCAACAATTAATAAATACAATTACACCCAATTAACTCAAGTTCTTCAATTAAATAACAACAACAACAACAACAACCTAGTAAAATCCCACTAATGGGGTCTGCGGAGGGTAGTATGTACGCAGACCTTACTCCTACCTCGAAGGAGTAGAGAGGCTGTTTCCGAAATGCCCTCGGCAAGTTCTTCAATTAAATATCTTTCACATATAATTCTTACGAATAAAACTCTTTTTCAAATATAATTTCGGCGAATAAATATTTTGAATATAAATATTTCGATTAAAGAGTCACTATGTGACAACTCATTTCAAAATCATAAAAATACACGGCTCAACCCATTTTCATATTTTTCGTAAACATGGGTCTCAGCCCATTTTTCATATTTTCACGGCACCTCGTGCCCATAATTAAATCATCATATTTTTCCGGCACCTCGTGCCCTCATTTTATATCACAACTGCATGGACAATTCATGTGCCAAATATCGTGCCCACATTTCATATCACAACTGCACAGACAATTCACGTGCCAAAAATCATTATCATCTTATCACAGCACATCGTGCCCACATTTCATATCACAATTGCATGAAAAATTCACGTGCCAAATAACCTCATTATTTACTCACAACACCTCGTGCCCACATTTTATTTTATAATCCGTCTGGCAATAGCCACATGCTCTCGATTTCAACATTAATCAGATTGTTATCAATTTACCAACAACAAGACAAATTGCACAAGGTATAAAAATAAACACAAGAAAATCAAATATCACATGAAAATCATCAACACCACAACCCCATATCATCACATATCGTTCCTGATAATAGCCACCCTTATCGCTTCTATTGCCACCCTTATCACTTCTATAGCCACCCTTATCGCTTCTATTGCCACCCTTATCGCTCCTATTGCCACCCTTATCTCTCCTATAGCCACCCTTATCGCTCCGCCCAGAACATATTCGAACAAACACAACCACAATGAAATGAAATGCCACCCGTATACCCACATAATATCAACGGTGAAATGCCACTTTTATATCCTCAAAATAATAATTAACACAACACAACAATTTACACGAAAAATTATCACGGCAACAAAACAAAATCAATTCATATAACAATTTGCACAATGGCCACAACCAAATTCCAAAGCTACAACCAAGTCAATTAATTTCACAACAAATAGCCAAAAGCTCCACACGATGTGTACAACACCCAAAAATAATCAATAGAGATAGAAATTACTCAACATAAAGCGAAGTCTTCATTAAATTTAAATTTTTCAATAATTATATAAACACCTCTTCTTAAACTCATTTAGTTAATTATTTGCAGAGGGAAAAATTCATAATAAAAATTAAATTCCAATACTTATCAAACCAACAAATTCACGGAATTATATAAATAATCAAGTAACAATCACCTCAAATTGTCATATAAAACAAATTCAACAACACGGATTTAGGCATGGTAAATAGATGATTTAATAAATACCAATAATTATCCAATTTACTACACAATAATGCCTTAAGACTTTAACCCAATAAAATTTACACATATAAGCCCAAGTACGTACTCGTCACCCCGCGTATACGGCTTTTCACATTTTCTAAATGGCACATAGGACTCGATGGCTAAGGGATAATTCCCCCACTCGAGGTTAGGTATGACACTTACCTTTTCGAAGTTATGCCGATATTCCAAAAATCGCCTTCTTGCTTGAATTGACCTCCGGACCGCTCAAATCTATCTAAATTAATTGCATAACTTCATTAAAATTCATCGAAAATAATTCCAGATAATAATACGTCGACTTAAATATTTTTTTAAAAAGTCAACAAAAGTCAACGCGGGGCTTGCCTCTAGGAACCCGACCTAATTTTCACGAAATCTGATCACCCAAATCTCTCAACTTTTATGTTTTGCACCGAAACGTATCAAATAAATCCGAAATGACTTCAAATTTTGCACACAAGTCATAAATGACACAATGTAGGTATTCGAATTTTCAGAATCGGATTTTGGCCCCAATATCAAAAAGTCAACTCCCCGGTCAACTCTTTTCTTTTAAGCTTCTTAAATAAGAATTGTTCTTTTAATAAAATTCTGAATCTTCTGGAAATCAAACTCGACCACACCCGCATGTCATAATACTTATTACGAAGTTACTCGAGACCTTAAGTCACTGAACGATGCGTTAATTCTTAAAACGACAAGTCGGGTCGTTAGTTTGATGGGGCACAAATTTTTAAAATGTAAAGAATAAAAAAAGATTTTTGAATATTGCAGTTTTATAATAAATGTGTGTATAACACAAAATATTTCCTTTGAATTTTGTGGTTTTAAGCATGTTATGTCATTCTATAAGGGAACTTCGCAAGCTGTAATTGCTGATATTAAAATTTTACTAATATAAAATTAGGCATTCTTTTTTACATATACTAAAATAGAAAATAAGACATAAAACTAAATGTAACAGACAGAGTAAAAATATTTATTAAATAATATTTAGAAATAGTAATAAATATATTCTCTCTATTAATAAGGGAGAATAAGTAGGCAGCAAGTCAACATGCCTGCTTGGGATTGAAAGGGTAAATTGGTCATTTTAGTTAAAATGGAAAAATATGATTGCTTAAAAACGATTCGTACTGTAGCTTATGTATAACATTTTGAACTCCTTGACTAAACTACCCTTAGGCTTATGTCATTCATTAACCATCACCACACACTTATTCACTCAACAACTTTATGCTGCCCAATTTTGTTTCTGGGTCCCACGTTCGAACCCCACCCACATTTTTGCCCTTTTAGATTTGTTGTAACTTTTGTTTCCAATTAATTAAATGATTATTTTGTCTAGCGTGTACTCTATTTTTAAAGCGGTAAAAAAGGCGAACGATATTTCGCTAAAGGCTTTCGTGCTTTTAATATAGTATTTTTGAAGGGGTAAAAAAGGCGAACAACATTTCCCTAAAGACCGTCATGCTTTTAATATAGTATAGATAGATATATGTGACTTGAATATGAAAAACAAAAGATTTAAAATATAAAAAACCCAATGTAATTTTAATAAAAAGACCATAACACTTCGTACTAAGAGGAANAATTTTCAGAATCGGATTTTGGCCCCAATATCAAAAAGTCAACTCCCCGGTCAACTCTTTTCTTTTAAGCTTCTTAAATAAGAATTGTTCTTTTAATAAAATTCTGAATCTTCTGGAAATCAAACTCGACCACACCCGCATGTCATAATACTTATTACGAAGTTACTCGAGACCTTAAGTCACTGAACGATGCGTTAATTCTTAAAACGACAAGTCGGGTCGTTAGTTTGATGGGGCACAAATTTTTAAAATGTAAAGAATAAAAAAAGATTTTTGAATATTGCAGTTTTATAATAAATGTGTGTATAACACAAAATATTTCCTTTGAATTTTGTGGTTTTAAGCATGTTATGTCATTCTATAAGGGAACTTCGCAAGCTGTAATTGCTGATATTAAA
>AWOL01S0026027.1:27706-55262 GCA_000715115.1 Nicotiana otophora | reverse complement strand
GGGGATTGTACACGATTAAGACCTTTATTCACTTAAATTGCTTTAATAATTATTATTGAAATTAGATAATTGGCTTACCTAAAGGGTTGGGTTAGGTGCCATCACGACTAGTAGGATTTTGGGTCGTGACAATGTGGTATCAAAGCTCTAGGTTCATAGGTTCTACAAGTCATGAGCAAGTGTCTAGTAGAGTCTTGTGGATTGGTATGATGATGTCCATACTTATCTTCGAGAGGCTACAGGGCATTTAGGATATATACTTCCCATATTTCCTTCCTTATCGTACGGAATTGATTCGGCTTGAAATATAACTTTTTGAATTCCTTCCACGTATTCGTATGCGCACATGAGCGCTCGGTATCAGTTGTGCATCGCCGACTTGTGATTTTATGAACAAGGTTCAAGATGTGTATTCTATGTTTTGGTGATGGGCCAGTCTTGAGGACTTGAGGCCAGATTTAGACCGCAGCTTAGGCTCGGTAGCTTCAGTTGTAACCTATACATTTGGATTCTTATGTCCGGTAATGTCCCTACAGGTGGAATTTGTGGCTCGATAAGCGGTGGAATGGCTTTGTGATGAGTATGTTGTAACTGCGGAACGTGATAAGACGTTTTGAATATGACGAGAAATGTCTCCTTGAAATGTAAAGGAAAGCTCATTGGGTGCTTGATTTTTATTTCTATGTGACGTACAGTTCCGAGTGTGAATGTTTTGAAGGATCTTTTATGATTGTTAAATTTTGGGACAAATTAAATTCCCATGTCTGGTTAGTGAGTTTGGACTGAGATAGACTAAGTGATTGCATAGTAATTGTGACTGTGAAAAAGTATAACAGGATACCAGTTTGAGGCTAAGCAAGTGGGTTATCCCTTGCGGAGTAATCTATGTAGGTGTATTCCTTATGATGTGAGTAGAGAGTTTCTTTTCTGCCGACGGAGTGTATGGATGGAGATTTGAATCTGAATCTGGTTGAGAAAGTTGACTTGTGTGTTAAGAGGCTGAATACGAGCTTAGCGGATGATTGAGGTATTTTTATGGTTGGCGTTGTATGAGCTTGAGAAGAATTTTTCGTTGAACTGACTGAAGCATTATGGCAGTAAGAGAGTATTGGTATTGTGAATTATGGAATGTTTTGTTCTATGGCTTTGAGCCAAGTGGGGGAGTCTGCTATTGACAATTCAAATTCATGGATATATGTTAAATTTTAGTTTTGGTTTGAGGCATACTTGTGGGTTAGTTATGACTTACAGAGGTGAATATCGAGGATGACTCGGGTAAGTAAATTCATGGATATGGGTTACATTT
Source organism: Nicotiana otophora (assembly GCA_000715115.1). NCBI lineage: Eukaryota > Viridiplantae > Streptophyta > Magnoliopsida > Solanales > Solanaceae > Nicotiana > Nicotiana otophora. The sequence continues at coordinate 53,956 of AWOL01S0026027.1, read as the reverse complement.
AACTTTATGAAAATATGAAAATTATGGAATGATTAAGTTGTTAATTTGAAGGATGTAGTGCGCACGAAGTATGGATTCGATTGGTCGTGTTAAGGCAGGGTTACTTCTTTGAGTGTTGATCGTGTTAAAGGAGCACATATATTTCGGCCCGTTTGGGGCGGAGTAAATTAGATTTGAGCAGAGTGGATGACTCTCGAGAGGATTTTAATGGATTCAAAATGTATATATGGAAATTAAAAAATTTTCGAATTTGTATATCAATAGAATCAGTTGCTTACATTGGATGGTATCGGGATGTGCAATAATTCTGTTTGACTATGAATTCTACATTTTAGTATAAGCAAGGAAAGAGGAACAATTTTAGATTCACATAAGGTATTTTCATAGTGAGTGTTACAGCTGTGGTATTTATGGAGGTGCTTAAGGAGAATACAGTGGCTTATGGGTCGTAGGGCGTTGTGGTTCTATGTTAAGGTTTGTGGGGTAAGTTGTGGTTAAAGATCATGGTATTTTAGCTAGAAGAAGTATCAATCCGAAGACAAATTCGGAAGAAACTCGGAGAAAGAAAAAAAAAATAGGACAACTGGGTAGTTTGGATCAGTATGGTAATTGATAAGATCGGTTCCTTGGGTGCATATGATATGGGGGTTTTCTACAGGTGCTTTGTGGAAATACACCTGGACTTAGCGACTTGCATGGCTTGGTCGAATTAGAGGAATTTAGTTTTAAGGGATTGATTTTGTGCAAATGGATTCCAAAGTATTCTTGATGGTTTCTATCCGTGTCGGGAACGTGTTGTGAATTGTGATTTCCTCGTGGAAAAAAAAATAAGAGAAAGGTTTCTAACTAAAATAGTATGTAAATTATTGGTGACTCAAAGTTGATAATAAGATTCTTGTGCTTTTCACATGATGGCAAGATAGATGTTATGGGTTGTATGAAAGCTAGATTTTCATGTACAAAGTGGTAGTACAGTCTTGAAAAGAAGGTAACGAATGTTGGACAACATGGACGGTTTTAAATAACTAGATGAATACTATTACTACTTTGTGTTGTATGAGAAAGGGGCAGACTTTAGAAGGCGCATTGTATTTTTACTCACGGATGTATAAATTAGTATTGCGGTACTCACATGGTTGATAGCCTGCTGATATTCAAATTTTGTCAATTGGCACGGAAGAACTTTTAAAGTATTTCTCGTGGGATGATCGTGTATGAGAGAAGTGTTAGGCATTCGGGCGGTGGAGATTGAATCAAATATGGTGATTCACGTGTTCTATGGATTCGAAGATTGGGAGTTCCCAGGAGCAGATTATTTCATGGTTGTGGACTGTGAAGTTGTTGCCGGAGCTAGTCAGATGATAGAATGTGTTATGATTCAGTCATTATGGATTTTTGAAAGAATTGTTATCTATCTGTGGGTAACCCCAGTTGATTTGGGGGTCCATAGGTAGGTCCAATTAAGATGTGTATTCTACACCGAGCCCCAATGGTTGGCTCCATACTGCTATTGTTGAGGGATGTGTCATTCGGTTGATGTTGAGCTTATTCGTGTTCTGAGATGATCTGTGAGTTACTCCCTTATGCTACGAGGAGTTGTGATTCATTAGTTATGTGCACAGATGGTGCGGTTCTATTTGAGCTTTATAGTGGAATTTGAGCGTGATGGGTATTTAGGTATTGCATGATCGATTGTGTAATGGTTATGTTCTTTCAGGTTTTGTGTGGAATTTTTGTCATTTGCCTCTCCGTGGTTATTGATTTTGAGCAGGGTGGCTCGGGGTATATAATATAGACCAACGTTTGGATGGGGACAACTATTGCAACGGAACTATGTTAAGTTATGAACCTTGTGTTAGAATCGGGTGATGTTCTACGGTGTATGATGAATGTTCAGCGTTTCGTTGTGGAGGTACTTGTTAATCTGGTGGGCAGTTCTCTCATTTGAGTCATTTTCCATGATTGGGTACATTTGAATTGTTGCGTATTAGTGCACGGATGGCACGAGTTGTGGCTCTGAGTTTATTGGTGCGGTATGTCTGTGGAATAGTTATGTTTAGTAATATAAGGTCATTGGACATGGAATGGGTACTATCAGGTTTAATTTCGGTATATTCGGGAGTATAATATTGAAAGTCGGCTCAGAAAGTGATTATGTTTCCGGTTGGGGCGAGAGACCTCCATGACTTGTTGGTCTGATAAAGGGTTACGAGATTCTGCATGTTTCTTTTATTATCAACAGTGTACGAAGGTTTTGGGATGAAGTTTGGTTCGATATGGGTTTAATACTAGTATGCGGTTGGTTTTGGAGTAGTCACTGCGATCAGGAATGGTGCTACGAGTATGCGAGTTGTGTAATACGTTGGGTAATTATATCTGTGGTTATAGTTATAGGTCGATGCAGCTTATTCGGACTTATACAATGTGTAAATGTAAGATTCGTGTCTTGAAAGAAATTTTAAAGGTTGGAAATTAAAGTCCAATGTTTATGAGTTAAGATTAAATTAATGATTTTCAGTTGCATTGTGTATGCAAGCCTATGTGGATAGGGTGACGTGGGTTCACCCCCGGGTACGTATGTGGTAATATGGAACAGTGATTTAATGGCTTGGAAACAACTCTTGGCACTTTCGAGGACGAACGTATATTTAAGTGGGGGAGAATGTAACGACCCGACTGGTCGTTTTGAGTATTACAACCCTATTTCCCCATTTACTGCTCACATTGGGCTTTACAGTTGTTGTGTGACTTGCCGGGGCAATTGGTTCGGGTCCGGTGAGATTTTGGAATGAATTGGAACACTTAGTTCCAAGGTTTAAAGCTTAAGTTAAAATAGTGACCGGATGTTGACTTATGTGTAAACGACCTTGGAATTTAATTCTGATGATTCCAATAGCTCCGTATGGTGATTTTGGACTTAGGAGCGTGTCCGAAAAATTATTTGAAGGTCCGTAGTGGAATTAGGTTTGAAATGCCGAAAGTGAACTCGTAGTTGAATGGGTGTTTGTATTTTGTGGCTTTTACCCGATTTCGAGACGTGGGCCCCGGTAGACTTTTTAGGACGATTTTCGAAATTCTTGTTAAAGTCTTGATTTTATTAATTAGATTAGCCTATTATAGTTGTATTTATGGTATGTAATTATTGTTTGCTAGATTTGGGCCATTCAGAGTTGGATAATCGAAGAAAGAACATTCTTACTGATTGATTGAGCTTGGTTCGAGGTAAGTGGCTTGCCTAACCTTATGTGGGGGAAATCCCCTTAGAATTTGGTATTGTTGTGATATGTGAGCGGCGTGTACATAAGGTGACGAGTACGTACATGTAACGATCCGACCGGTCGTATTGAGTATTACATCCATGTTTCTCCATTTACTGCTCGAATTGGGCTTTACAGTTGTTGTGTGACTTGTTGGGGCAATTGGTTCGGGGCCGGTGAGTTTTTGAAATAAATTGGAACACTTAGTTCCAAGGTTTAAAGCTTAAGTTAAAATAGTGACCGGATGTCGACTTATGTGTAAACGACCTCGGAATTTAATTCTGATGATTCCAACAGCTTCGTATGTTGATTTTGGACTTAGGAGCGTGTCCGGAAAATTATTTGGAGGTCCGTAGAGGAATTATGCTTGAAATGCCGAAAGTTGAATTTTTGGAAAGTTTGACCGGGGGTTGACTTTTTGTTATCGAGGTCAGAATCTGATTATGGAATTTGGAATAGCTTCGTTATGTCGTTTATGACTTGTGTGCAAAATTTGAGGACAATTGGACGTGAATTGATAGGTTCCGGAGTCGTTTGTAGAAACTAGAAATTTCAAAGTTCATTAGGCTTGAATTGGGGTGTAATTCATGGTTTTAGCATTGTTTGAGGTGATTTGAGGGTTCGACTTAGTCCGTATGATATTTTATGACTTGTTGGTATATTTGGTTGAGGTCCCGAGAGGCTCGGGTGAGTTTTGGATGGTTAACGGACCATTTTTGGCCTTGGTGAGATTGTTGATATCTATTGCTGCATTTTTCAGATTTTCTCTTTTGCGTTCGCGAGTGGGCCCTCGCGTTCGCGAAGAGGAATTTGTGGCAGGCAGGATTTACTCTTCGCGTTCGCGAAGAGAAGCTGGGTTTTTGCCTTCGCGTTCGCGAAGAAGGGATCTGTAAAGCATCGCGTTCGCGAACAGTGTCTCGCGTTCGCGAAGAGCAAATGTTGGGAAGTACATTTTGTGCTTCGCGAACGCGAGGGACCTGTCGCGTTCGCGAAGAAGAGAGGTCTGGACAGAAAGTTTAAGTTCAGAAAATGGGACTTTGTCCCCTTTTTCATTTTTAACAATTTGGAGCTTGGATTTAGGTGATTTTTGGGAGCTTTTCAGAGAAAATAATGGGGTAAGTATTCTTAACTCAATATTGGTTAAATTACCGGAATCCATGGTTGTTTGTATCATTTAATTGATGAATTAAGTTGGAAAATTTGTGAAAACCCTCTTGGTTTAATTTGGAGATTTGAGGGTCGAGTTGATGTCGGATTTGAGTAAAATTTATATGGTTGGACTCGTGGTTGAATGGGCTTTAATATTTTATAACTTTTATCAGATTCCGAGATGTGGGCCCCACAAGTGATTTTTGGTGCGTAATTTCGGATTTTGTGGAAATATTAGTATTTTGATATGGAATTAATTCCTATAAAATTTGTGGGCTGAATCAAATTAATTGTGACTAGATTCGAGCCGTTTGGAAGTTGATACACGCATAGTGGAATTTCTGGAGCATTGCTTAGCTTGCTCGACATTGGATTTGGCTTGTTTGAGGTAAGTAACTCTTCTAATCTTGGAGTTGAGGGTATGAACCCTGAATATATATATTTTGTGAATTGTTGGGAGGTGACGCACATGCTAGGTGATGGGCATGCACTATAGAAATTGTGACATAATTGTTTATGTGGAATTTTATAGTTAAATAACCTTGGTATTTTCCATGCGGTTTTATGTGTTAAAGAAATTGAGCTGAAAAGCATATTAAAAATCATGTTGAGGCTATGTGCCAGCATTATTGGGACCCACATAGGTCATATTGCTGTGAATTATTGTGTTAAATTAAAAATTCATACTCAGTCATATTCATTTCATTGCATATCATAACTCAGTTTTATGACTTTATTTTTGATGCTTATAAATGTTTTGGGCCGAATGCCCTATTTTACTGAAATACCCGAGTGGCTTGGGAGGTGTATGACTGAGTGAGGCCGAGGGCCTGATTTATGTTGCATATTTATGGGATCGGGCTGCACGCCACAACATGTTGCATGTTTATGCGATCGGGTTGCATGCCGCAACATGTTTGATATCGGCCGAGGGCCTGATTTATGTTGCATATTTATGGGATCGGGCTGCACGCCACAACATGTTGCATGTTTATGCGATCGGGTTGCATGCCGCAACATGTTTGATATCGGCCGAGGGCCTGATTTATGTTGCATATTTATGGGATCGGGCTGCACGCCACAACATGTTGCATGTTTATGCGATCGGGTTGCATGCCGCAACATGTTTGATATCGGCCGAGGGCCTGATTTATGTTGCATATTTATGGGATCGGGCTGCACGCCACAACATGTTGCATGTTTATGCGATCGGGTTGCATGCCGCAACATGTTTGATATCGGCCGAGGGCCTGATTTATGTTGCATATTTATGGGATCGGGCTGCACGCCACAACATGTTGCATGTTTATGCGATCGGGTTGCATGCCGCAACATGTTTGATATCGGCCGAGGGCCTGATTGTGAGGATGAGTGTGGATCGGGGTTGCCCGCCTGCAGCGTACTTTATCATTATTGCAAGTGAGTTGTCCGTGCAGCACGTGAGTTGTCCGTGCATATTATTAGCGATTGGGATGAAGGATCCCCTCCGAAGTCTGTACACACCCCCAGTGAGCGCAGGTACCTACTGAGTGCGAGTGCCGAGTGCTGAGTGACTGGGCGGCATGAGTGATTGTGAGGTATGCCCGAGTGGCAAGAGTGATTGTGAGGTATGCCTGAGTGGCACGAGTGACTGTGAGGTTTTCCCGAGGGGCTGTATATGAGTGATGTTCTGCCCGAGGGGCTGTTTATGATTTTATCATTGAGTTGCATTGCATTGGCATGCACACATGAGATACAGACATAGAGATGTATTTCCTCGTATTGTACTGCATCACACCATTCCTGATTTTTCACATATTTTTGACAGATGGGCATAGTGATGCATTTATTTTTACACGGGTTATCCAGAAAGAAAATGAAACATCTTATTTATTATTGACAAGATTTTGGGAGACATTTATTATTTTCAAACTATTCATATTTTTGGCAACTCCGCCAAACGATTTGGGTTTTCACTGATGTATTTGAAAGAAAGAACTACTATTTTTGAAATCATGATTTGGCTGGGTATTTTATCCCTGAGTTACTTCTGGTATTATTTTCTTTATGTTGTAATGGATTGTTATGGACTATTGGTCTTGAACCCGACCTTGGTGGAAGCTCGTCACTACTTTCAACTNAGTTACTTCTGGTATTATTTGCTTTATGTTGTTATGGATTGTTGTGTACTATTGGTTGTGGACCCGACCTTGGTAGAAGCTCGTCACTACTTTCAACCTACGGCTAGATTTGTTACTTACTCAGTACATGGGGTCGGTTGTACTGATACTACACTTCTGCACATTGCGTGCAGATGTTGGCTGTTGTTGTTGCTGTGCTCATGGTTGCGGGACTTGAAGATGTACCTGCGTTCCTGTTGTAGCTGCATATTGTTCAGGGTAGCCTTAGATTTATAAAAGCTTTGTTTATGTAGTATTCAAACAGATTATGTATTTATTTCATTTCCGCTTTGTATACTCTCTTCTTAGAAGCTCATGATTTGTACTACCAGTTCTTGGGGATTGTACACGATTAAGACCTTTATTCACTTAAATTGCTTTAATAATTATTTTTTAAATTGGATAGTTGGTAATTGGCTTACCTAACGGGTTGGGTTAAGTACCATCACGACTAGTTGGATTTAGGGTCGTGACAAGGTGGTATGAGAGCTCTAGGTTCATAGGTTCTACAAGTCATGAGCAAGTGTCTAGTAGAGTCTTGTGGATTGGTATGATGACGTCCATACTTATCTTCGAGAGGCTACAGGGCATTTAGGATATATACTTCCCATCTTTCCTTCCTCATCGTACGGAATTGATTCAGCTTGCAATATAACTTTTTGAATTCCTTCCACGTATTCGTATGCGCACATGAGCGCTCGGTATCAGTTGTGCATCGCCGACTTGTAATTTTATGAATGAGGTTCAAGATATGTATTCTATGTTTTGGTGATATGCCGGTCTTGAGGACTTGAGGCCAGATTTAGACCGCAGCTTAGGCTCGGTAGCTTCAGTTGTAACCTATATATTTGGATTCATATGTCCGGTAATGTCCCGACAGGTGGAATTTGTGGCTCGATAAGCAGTGAAATGGCTTTGTGATGAGTATGTTGTAACTGCGGAACATGTTAAGACGTTTTGAATATGACGAGAAGTGTTTCTTTGAAATGTAAAGGAAAGGTCATTGGGTGCTTGATTTTCATTTCTATGTGACGTACAGTCCCGAGTGTTAATGTTTTGAAGGATCTTTTACGATTATTAAATTTTGGGACAAATTAAATTCTCATGTCTGGTTAGTGAGTTCGGACTCAGATAGACTAAGTGATTGCATAGTAATTGTGACTGCGAAAGGGTATAACAAGATACCAGTTTGAGGCTAAGCAGGTGGGTTATCCCTTGCGGAGTAATCTACGTAGGTGTATTCCTCATGATGTGAGTAGAGAGTTTCCTTTCTGCCGACGGAGTGTATGGATGGAGATTTGAATCTGAATCTGGTTGAGAAAGTTGACTTGTATGTTAAGAGGATGAATACGAGCTTAGCGGATAATTGAGGTATTTTTATGGTTGGCGTTGTATGAGCTTGAGAAGAATTTTTCGTTGAACTGACTGAAGCATTATGGCAGTAAGAGAGTATTGGTATTGTGAATTATGGAATGTTTTGTTCTATGGCTTTGAGCCAAGTGGGGGAGTCTGCTATTGACAATTCAAATTCATGGATATATGTTAAATTTTAGTTTTGGTTTGAGGCATACTTGTGGGTTAGTTATGACTTACAGAGGTGAATATCGAGGATGACTCGGGTAAGTAAATTCCTGGATATGGGTTACATTTAACTTTATGAAAATATGAAAATTATGGAATGATTAAGTTGTTAATTTGAAGGATGTAGTGCGCACGAAGTATGGATTCGATTGGTCGTGTTAAGGCAGGGTTACTTCTTTGAGTGTTGATCGTGTTAAAGGAGCACATATATTTCGGCCCGTTTGGGGCGGAGTAAATTAGATTTGAGCAGAGTGGATGACTCTCGAGAGGATTTTAATGGATTCAAAATGTATATATGGAAATTAAAAAATTTTCGAATTTGTATATCAATAGAATTAGTTGCTTACATTGGATGGTATCGGGATGTGCAATAATTCTGTTTGACTATGAATTCTACATTTTAGTATAAGCAAGGAAAGAGGAACAATTTTAGATTCACATAAGGTATTTTCATAGTGAGTGTTACAGCTGTGGTATTTATGGAGGTGCTTAAGGAGAATACAGTGGCTTATGGGTCGTAGGGCGTTGTGGTTCTATGTTAAGGTTTGTGGGGTAAGTTGTGGTTAAAGATCATGGTATTTTAGCTAGAAGAAGTATCAATCCGAAGACAAATTCGGAAGAAACTCGGAGAAAGAAAAAAAAAATAGGACAACTGGGTAGTTTGGATCAGTATGGTAATTGANTATCAGAGCTCTAGGTTCATAGGTTCTACAAGTCATGAGCAAGTGTCTAGTAGAGTCTTGTGGATTGGTATGATGACGTCCATACTTATCTTCGAGAGGCTACAGGGCATTTAGGATATATACTTCCCATCTTTCCTTCCTCATCGTACGGAATTGATTCAGCTTGCAATATAACTTTTTGAATTCCTTCCACGTATTCGTATGCGCACATGAGCGCTCGGTATCAGTTGTGCATCGCCGACTTGTAATTTTATGAATGAGGTTCAAGATATGTATTCTATGTTTTGGTGATATGCCGGTCTTGAGGACTTGAGGCCAGATTTAGACCGCAGCTTAGGCTCGGTAGCTTCAGTTGTAACCTATATATTTGGATTCATATGTCCGGTAATGTCCCGACAGGTGGAATTTGTGGCTCGATAAGCAGTGAAATGGCTTTGTGATGAGTATGTTGTAACTGCGGAACATGTTAAGACGTTTTGAATATGACGAGAAGTGTTTCTTTGAAATGTAAAGGAAAGGTCATTGGGTGCTTGATTTTCATTTCTATGTGACGTACAGTCCCGAGTGTTAATGTTTTGAAGGATCTTTTACGATTATTAAATTTTGGGACAAATTAAATTCTCATGTCTGGTTAGTGAGTTCGGACTCAGATAGACTAAGTGATTGCATAGTAATTGTGACTGCGAAAGGGTATAACAAGATACCAGTTTGAGGCTAAGCAGGTGGGTTATCCCTTGCGGAGTAATCTACGTAGGTGTATTCCTCATGATGTGAGTAGAGAGTTTCCTTTCTGCCGACGGAGTGTATGGATGGAGATTTGAATCTGAATCTGGTTGAGAAAGTTGACTTGTATGTTAAGAGGATGAATACGAGCTTAGCGGATAATTGAGGTATTTTTATGGTTGGCGTTGTATGAGCTTGAGAAGAATTTTTCGTTGAACTGACTGAAGCATTATGGCAGTAAGAGAGTATTGGTATTGTGAATTATGGAATGTTTTGTTCTATGGCTTTGAGCCAAGTGGGGGAGTCTGCTATTGACAATTCAAATTCATGGATATATGTTAAATTTTAGTTTTGGTTTGAGGCATACTTGTGGGTTAGTTATGACTTACAGAGGTGAATATCGAGGATGACTCGGGTAAGTAAATTCCTGGATATGGGTTACATTTAACTTTATGAAAATATGAAAATTATGGAATGATTAAGTTGTTAATTTGAAGGATGTAGTGCGCACGAAGTATGGATTCGATTGGTCGTGTTAAGGCAGGGTTACTTCTTTGAGTGTTGATCGTGTTAAAGGAGCACATATATTTCGGCCCGTTTGGGGCGGAGTAAATTAGATTTGAGCAGAGTGGATGACTCTCGAGAGGATTTTAATGGATTCAAAATGTATATATGGAAATTAAAAAATTTTCGAATTTGTATATCAATAGAATTAGTTGCTTACATTGGATGGTATCGGGATGTGCAATAATTCTGTTTGACTATGAATTCTACATTTTAGTATAAGCAAGGAAAGAGGAACAATTTTAGATTCACATAAGGTATTTTCATAGTGAGTGTTACAGCTGTGGTATTTATGGAGGTGCTTAAGGAGAATACAGTGGCTTATGGGTCGTAGGGCGTTGTGGTTCTATGTTAAGGTTTGTGGGATAAGTTGTGGTTAAAGATCATGGTATTTTAGCAAGAAGAAGTATCAATCTGAAGATAAATTCGGAAGAAACTCGGAGAAGGAAAAAAAATAAAAAATAAAAAAATAGGACAACTGGGTAGTTTGGATCAGTATGGTAATTGATAAGATCGGTTCCTTGGGTGCATATGATATGGGGGTTTTCTACAGGTGCTTTATGGAAATATACCTGGACTTGGCGACTTGCATGGCTTGGTCGAATTAGAGAAATTTAGTTTTAAGGGCTTGATTTTGTGCAAATGGATTCCAAAGTATTCTTGATGGTTTCTATCTGTGTCGGGAACGTGTTGTTAATTGTGATTTCCTCGTGGAAAATAAAAGAGAAAGGTTTCTAACTAAAATAGTATGTAAATTATTGGTGACTCAAAGTTGATAATAAGATTCTTGTAGTTTTCACATGATAGCAAGATAGATGTTATGGGTTGTACGAAAGCTAGATTTTCATGTACAAGGCGGCAGTACAGTCTTGAAAAGAAGGTAACGAATGTTGGACAACATGGACGGTTTTAAATAACTAGATGAATACTATTACTACTTGGTGTTGTATGAGAAAGGGGCAGACTTTAGAAGGTGCATTGTATTTTTACTCACGTAGGTATAAATTAGTATTACGGTACTCACATGGTTGATAGCCTGCTGATATTCAAATTTTGTCAATTGGCACGGAAGAACTTTTAAAGTATTTCTCATGGGATGATCGTGTATGAGAGAAGTGTTAGGCATTCAGGCAGTGGATATGGAATCAAATATGGTGATTCGCGTGTTCTATGGATTCGGAGATTGGGAGTTCCCAGGAGTAGATTGTTTCATGATTGTGGACTGTGAAGTTGTGGCCGGAGCTAGCCAGATGATGGAATGTGTTATGATTCAGTCATTATGGATTTTCGGAAGAATTTTTATCTATTTGTGGGTAACCCCAGTTGATTTGGGGGTCCATAGGTAGGCCAAATTAAGATGTGTATTCTACACCGAGCCAGAATGGTTGGCTCCATACTGCTATTGTTGAGGGATGTGTCATTCGGTTGATGTTGAGCTTATTCATGTTCTGAGATGATCTGTGAGTTACTCCCTTATGCTACGAGGAGTTGTGATTCATTGGTTATGTGCACAGATGGTGCGGTTCTATTTGAGCTTTATAGTGGAATTTGAGCGTGATGAGTATTTGGGTATTGCATGATCGATTGCGTAATGGTTATGTTCTTTCAGGTTTTGTGTGGCATTTTTGTCATTTGCCTCTCCGTGGTTATTGATTTTGAGCAGGGTGGCTCGGGGTATATAATATGGACCAACATTTGGATGGGGACACCTATTGCAGCGGAGCTATGTTAAGGTATGAACCTTGTGTTAGAATCGGGTGATGTTCTACGGTGTATGATGAATTTTCAGCGTTTCGTTGTGGAGGTACTTGTTAATCTGGCGGGGCAGTTCTCTCATTTGAGTCATTTCCATGACTGGGTACATTTGAATTATTGCGTATTAGTGCACAGATGGCGCAAGTTGTGGATCCGAGTTATATTGGTGCGGTATGTCTGTGGAATAGTTATGTTTAGTAATATAAGGTCATTGGACTTGGAATGGGTACTATCAGGTTTAATTTCGATATATTCGAGAGTATAATATTGAAAGTTGGCTCAGAAAGTGATTATGGTTCCGGTTGAGGCGAGAGACCTCCATGACATGTTGGTCTGATAAAGGGTTACGAGATTCTACGTGTTTATTTTATTATCAACCGTGTACGAAGGTTTTGGGATGAAGTTTGGTTCGATATGGGTTTAATACTAGTATGCGGTTGGTTTTGGAGTAGTCATTGCAATCAGGAATGGTGCTACGAGCATGCGAGTTGTGTAATATGCTGGGTGATTATATCCGTAGTTATAGTTATAACTCGATGCAGCTTATTCGGACTTATACAGTGTTAAATGTAAGATTCATGTCTTGAAAGAAATTTTAAAGGTTGGAAATTAAACTCCAAGGTTTATGAGTTAAGGTTAAATTAATGATTTTCAGTTGCATTGTGTAGTCAAGCCTATGTGGGATAGGGTGACGTGGGTTCACCCTCGGGTACGTGTGTGGTAATATGGAACGGTGATTTGATGGCTTGGAAACAACTTTTGGTACGTTCGAGGACGAACGTATGTTTAAGTGGGGGAGAATGTAACGACCCGACTGGTCGTTTTGAGTATTATAACCCTATTTCCCCATTTACTGCTCACATTGGGCTTTACAGTTGTTGTGTGACTTGCCGGGGTAATTGGTTCGGGTCCGGTGAGATTTTGGAATGAATTGGAACACTTAGTTCCAAGGTTTAAAACTTAAGTTAAAATAGTGACCGGATGTCGACTTATGTGTAAACGACCTCGGAATTTAGTTCTGATGATTCCAATAGCTCTGTATGGTGATTTTGGACTTAGGAGCGTGTCCGAAAAATTATTTGGAGGTCCGTAGTAGAATTAGGCTTGAAATGCCGAAAGTGAACTCGTAGTTGAATGGGTGTTCGTATTTTGTGGCTTTTACCCGATTTTGAGATGTGGGCCCGAGTAGACTTTTTAGTCGATTTTCGAAATTCTTGTTAAAGTGTTGATTTTATTAATTAGATTAGTCTATTATAGTTGTATTTATGGTATGTAATTATTGTTGGCTAGATTTGGGCCATTCAGAGTCGGATAATCGAAGAAAGAACATTCTTACTGATTGATTGAGCTTGGTTCGAGGTAAGTGTCTTGCCTAACCTTATGTGGGGGAAATCCCCTTAGGATTTGGTACTGTTGTGATATGTGAGCGCTGTGTACGTAAGGTGACGAGTACGTACATGTAACGACCCGACGGTCGTTTTGAGTATTACAACCTTGTTTCCCCATTTACTGCTCAAATTGGGCTTTACAGTTGTTGTGTGACTTGTCGGGGAAATTGGTTCGGGTCCGGTGAGGTTTTAAAATAAATTGGAACACTTAGTTCCAAGGTTTAAAGCTTAAGTTAAAATAGTGATCGGATGTTGACTTATGTGTAAACGACCTCGGAATTTAATTCTGATGATTCCAATAGCTTCGTATGTTGATTTTGGACTTAGGAGCGTGTCCGGAAAACTATTTGGAGGTCCGTAGTGGAATTACGCTTGAAATGCCGAAAGTTGAATTTTTGGAAAGTTTGACCGAGGGGTTGACTTTTTGATATCGAGGTCAGAATCCGATTATGGAAATTGGAATAGCTTCGTTATGTCATTTATGACTTGTGTGCAAAATTTGAGGACAATTGGACGTGAATTGATAGGTTCCGGAGTCATTTGTAGAAACTAGAAATTTTAAAGTTCATTAGGCTTGCATTGGGGTGTAATTCATGGTTTTAGCATTGTTTGAGGTGATTTGAGGGTTCGACTAAGTCCGTATGATGTTTTAGGACTTGTTGGTATATTTGGTTGAGGTCCCGAGAGGCTCGGGTGAGTTTTGGATGGTTAACGGATCATTTTTGGCCTTGGTGAGATTGTTGATTTTTGTTGCTGCATTTTTCGGATTTTCTCTTTCGCGTTCGCAAGTGGGCCCTCGCGTTCGCGAAGAGGAATTTGTGACAGGCAGGATTTACTCTTCGCATTCGCGAGGGGGTCTCGCATTCGCGAAGAGAAGCTGGTTTTTGCCTTCGCATTCGCGAAGAAGGGATCTGTAAAGCATCGCGTTCGCGAACAGTGTCTCGTGTTCACAAAGAGCAAATGTTGGGAAGCACATTTTGTGCTTCGTGAACGCGAGGGACCTGTCACGTTCGCGAAGAAGAGAGGTCTGGACAAAAAGTTTAAGTTCAGAAAATGGGACTTCGTCCCCTTTTCTATTTTTAACGATTTGGAGCTCGGATTTAGGCGATTTTTGGGAGATTTTCCGAGGAAACAACAGGGTAAGTGTTCTTAACTCAATATCGGTTAAATTATCCGAATCCATGGTTGTTTTTATCATTTAATTGGTGAATTAAGTTGGAAAAATTGTGAAAACCCTCTAGGTTTAATTTAGAGATTTGAGGGTCGAGTTGATGTCGGATTTGAGTAAAATTTATATGGTTGGACTCGTGGTTGAATGGACTTTAATATTTTGTAACTTTAGTCGGATTCCGAGATGTGGACCCCACGGGTGATTTTTGGGGCGTAATTTCGAATTTTGTTAAAATATTAGTATTTTGATATGGAATTAATTTCTATAAATTTTGTGGGCTGAATCAAATTAATTGTGACTAGATTCGAGCCGTTTGGAAGTTGATACACGCATAGTTGAATTTTTGGCGCATTGCTTAGCTTGTTCGACATTGGATTTGGCTTGTTCGAGGTAAGTAACTCTTCTAACCTTGGAGTTGAGGGTATGAACCCTGAATATATGTATTATGTGAATTGTTGGGAGGTGACGCACATGCTAGGTGATGGGCGTGCACTATAGAAATTGCGATATAATTATTTATGTGGAATTTTATAGTTAAATAACCTTGGTATTTTCCATGCGGTTTTATGTGTTAAAGAAATTGAGCTGAAAAGCATATTAAAAATCATGTTGAGGCTATGTGCGAGTATTATTAGGACCCACATAGGTCATATTGCTGTGAATTATTGTGTTAAATTGAAAATTCATACTCAGTCATATTCATTTCATTGCATATCATAACTTAGTTTTATGACTCTATTTTTTATGCATATAAATGTTTTGGGCTGAATGCTATATTTTACTGAAATACCCTAGTGGCTTGAGAGGTTTATGACTGAGTGAGGCCGAGGGCCTGATTTATGTTGCATATTTATGGGATCGGGCTGCACGCCGCAGCATGTTTGATATCGGCCGAGGGCCTGATTGTGAGGATGAGTGTGGATCTGGGCTGCCCGCCTACAACATACTTTATCATTATTGCACGTGAGTTGTCCGTACAACACCTGAGTTATATGTGCATATTATTAGCGATTGGGCTGAAGGATCCCCTCCGAAGTCTGTACACACACCCAGTGAGCGCAGGAACCTACTGAGTGCGAATGCCGAATGCTGAGTGACTGGGCGGCATGAGTGATTGTGAGGTTGCTGAGTGACTGGGCGGCATGAGTAATTGTGAGGTATGCCCGAGCGGCAAGAGTGATTGTGAGGTATGCCCAAGTGGCGCGAGTGACTGTGAGGTTTGCCCGAGCGGTTGTATATGAGTGATGTTCTGCCCGAGGGGCTGTTTATGATTTTATCATTGAGTTGCATCTTATTGGCATGCACATATGACATACATGCATAAAGATGTATTTCCTCGTGCTGTACTGCATCACATCATTCATGATTTTTCACACATTTTTGACAGATGGGCATAGTGATGCATTTGTTTTTACACGGGTTATCCGGAAGAAAAATGAGATATCTTATTTATTATTGACAAGATTTTGGGAGAAATTTATTGTTTTTAAACTATTATATTTTTGGCAACTCCGACAAACGATTTGGGTTTTCACTGATGTATTTGAAAGAAAGAACTATTATTTTTGAAATCATGATTTGGCTGGGTATTTTATCCCTGAGTTACTTCTGGTATTATTTGTTTTATGGTGTAATGGATTGTTATGGACTATTGGTCTTGGACTGATCTTGGTGGAAGCTCGTCACTACTTTTAACCTACGACTAGGTTTGTTACTTACTCAGTACATGGGATCGGTTGTACTGATACTACACTTCTGCACATTGCGTGCAGATGTTGGCTGTTGTTGTTGCTGTGCTCGATGGTTGCGGGACTTGAAGATGTACCCGCGTTCCTGTTGTAGCTGCCTCTTGTTCAGGGTAGCCTTAGATTTATAAAAGCTCTGTTTATGTAGTATTCAAACAGACTATGTATTTATTTCATTTCCGCTTTGTATACTATATTCTTATAAGCTCATGATTTGTACTACCAGTTCTTGGGGATTGTACACGATTAAGATCTTTATTCACTTAAATTGCTTTAATAATTATTATTAAAATTGGATAGTTAGTAATTGGCTTACCTAACGGGTTGGGTTAGGTGCCATCACGACTAGTTGAATTTTGGGTTGTGACAATATATGGGCCATTTGTTGTAAAATCCGATTTTTACTGAGTAGTAACCGATTTGCATCTTAATTGAGTTATGCCAGCATGTGTAGTTACCCTGTTTAGCCTAATATCGCATGTCTACGTGCTTTAACTGCTTATTTGAACTCTGTGCAGCATGCCTAGTTGATTTCCTGCTTCTTCTTGATCTTTATCCGTCTTAACTATAGAATTCTTGCTGTTAACTATTGTATTTATCGGTTTGAGCTGTGTGTTTTCTTTTGAGACTACGAGGCGGTACCTCGGGTGTTCTCCCTGCATATTTACTTTTGAGACTACGAGGTGGTACCTCGGGAGTTCTCCCTGTATATGCGGTACCTCGGGAGTTCTCCCCGCACATTTACTTTTGAGACTATGAGATGGTACCTCGAGAGATCTTTTTGCATATTTACTTTGGGACTACGAGACGGTATCTCGGGAGATCCCCTGCTGTTTAGTCCTGTCTGTTGTACTGCTATTTTGCTGTGTTTTCCTTTTTTGTTAAATTCCAGTTTCTTATTGTATTGCTATATTCTCCTGCTTTAATTGTTATATACTAGTAGGCCCTGACCTAATCTCGTCACTACTCGACCGAGGTTAGGCTTGGTATTTACGGGATACTGTTGTAGTGTACTCATGCTACTATCAGCCACGTCATCAGTGAGCAGTGACAGTTTGGAGACTTCAAGGTATATCTGCCGCGTCCGCAGACCTCGGAGTCCCCCTCTATTCTCTCATATGTCAATTACCTTATGTACTTCTTTTATTAGACTCTGGTTTATAGAGATACTAGTTTCCTTATGTAGCTTGTGACTTATGATATTCCGGGTTTTGGGAAGACTATGTAATTCTAGAGTATTGGTTATTGTACATGCCAAGCAGCATTGTTACTAGTTATTTAGTTATTTGCTGCAGTTTGCTGTTAAGTTTTACTTTCATTTTTTTGTTATTTCCGCAATTTGTTAGGCTTACCTAGTCGTAGAGACTAGGTGCCGTCACGATATTTTTCGGAGGGAGTTTTGGGTCATGACAGATATGAATATCGAAGAACAAAGAGATAAACGTATTTCAGTAACAATTGATAAGAAAGTGATCATACAACCATTATTTAAGGTCAATAAATATGGAGTACTTCATATTCTATTAAAATTTATATCCCGTAAGAGAATCCCAAATATTTCTAGACATTTTTTAAAGAAAATTCTATATAAAATCTTAAACGTATATACAAAAATTATATATTTATATGTCGGGTTGGTTCAGATATTTTTACTGAATACCAAACCAAATCAAACCAAACCATGTCGGTTTTTTTAATCGGTTTGGTTTGACTTTTCGGTTTGGTGCGATTTTTCGGTTCGATTTGTGCACCCCTACTAAAAACTTTAAATATTGAACCCATAAAATTTAAATCTTGGATCCGCTCTGGTGATAGGTTAGGTTATAGAGGCTGGAATGGCAATGACGATGTTAGGGAGTGAGAGGTTTGGATGCAGGAGGGGCAGGGGGTGAGGGTGGTAGAGGTGGGGATAAAAAAGGTTGAGAAAGAGTTTTAAAAAATATTTTTTTTTTATAGGAAAGTCGTCAGAGGAAAATAAGTTCATAAAAAAAATATTTAAACCAATCAAATATTAAAAATTAGAAAACATTTTGCCGAAGAATTTACACCCTAATAAAAAATCCAACTTGAAATAACAAAGGTTGCAAAATGCGGTTGGAGTCGCTCCCTGCACGTCACCGCCATCATTCCTGCTTTGGCGGACGGCTTTAAAATTAAAATCCAATTTGATATTCGGTTGTCAAACGAAAAAAGATTAAACTAATTATAATTAAATTGAAAGCTCGGAGAAAGAGAGAGAGAGAGTATCAGCTTCGGTTTCTTCGAAAGGCACATGGATGCTTACAGAACTTGGGGGACACTCTAGCCAAGAACCTGTTTATTTTAGAGACTTGAAATTGAGCTGCTAATTTCCAGCGACTAATAGAGAAAATAAATCTCAATAAATTATCAATTGCATGAGCATAGGGTTCAGGAGGTGGTCGAATTCATTGGTGAAAATGGCAGAAGAACTCAATTCATCTACAACCACAACTGCCGGAGCAAAGCGGTGGTCTTTTTGGCCCTCCCTTCTTCGTTGGATACCTACATCTACTGATCATATCATCGCTGCCGAAAACCGTCTTCTTTCTCTTGTTAGGTAATTTATCTCCCTTTTTCCGCCTTCTTTCTCTTGTTAGGTAATTTATCTCCGTTTTTTCTTACTTATTGTCCGTCTCTGCGGATTTTCTTCATGTCTATGCGGCAATTACTTTCATCTAAGCATTCGCATACAGTTAGTTGTTCTCTCGAGCCTTTTCGCCCTTTTCTAATTAAGGAACAGCTAATCAATTTTATCTCAATTATGAATTAGTTCGGTCGGCTATATAAAATTTATTTGCTTATAAACTGACAGCTGAGTGGTTGACATGTAGGAGAAAACCCTTGACATCATTCATGCTACAACGCTTAGTGTGGGCTGGTATACTTCAACCTATAGGATGGGCTGGTATACTTCAACCTATAGGTTTACTGGCACCTACATCTGGTAGGCTGTGGAATGTAGTCAACGTGCACGAAAGCTAGTTTTCCCATACTATGTCGAAAAAAACTCATTTTTATCCATTTCGCTCTTCGTTACTTTGAGTATTTATTATAGTTAGACTGTCTTCATACTGCTGTGAAGCATTTTCTAACTAGTCAACCCTGTAGCTAGATCGATTGGATGTGTTACCCTATCGTACTAAAAGGAATAGTTGTCCTGGTAAATGGATTTATATGCTACTGCATTCATTGGTTTGGCAAGTTGAAACCTTGGGATGCTTTTAGAATTAGTGATGTGCAAGTTTTTCGTTGTATTTTTCATCAGGCAACATGGAGTGATCATAAAGAGAACTATTCTTTCGCCTATAACAAAAGTTTGAGACTTCCTTGGTTTTGTATTTTTGTCAAATGTTTGCTTCAGTCGATAAAGACTGCAACTTTGCGGTTATTGAGGCTCAGAGGCTCATTTTGATTTTGTGCATTTTCTTTAATGCTAGGACTCCTTATACTCAAGAGCAGGTCAGTATTGGGTCTGGTCCACCAGGTTCAAAAGTTAGATGGTTTCGATCGGTGAGCAATGAACCAAGATTTATCAATACCATTACTTTTGATAGCAAAGAGGGTTCTCCTACTCTTGTTATGGTCCACGGATATGGTGCCTCTCAGGGTTTCTTCTTTCGGAATTTTGATGCCCTTGCGAGGCATTTCAAAGTTATTGCTATTGATCAGCTTGGGTGAGTATATATTATGTGAATTTGGGTGCAAATTCGTAATGTTATACTGATGCTTTCCTCCCTATTGAAACATGCTCTAGTGGTGTTAACACCATATGTGCCAGGTGATATAGAAGAGTCAATTTAATGATTTTTGTTTCGATTCAAGATGTTCTAGTTGTTTGGCAAGTTGCCATAACTGAGACTTACTGGATTTGAAAATTATCTGCTAATAATAGTTTATTGCACAGAAATGTGTACTTAGGCACATTTGGGTCAGTTAGTTTGACACTAAATGCTCTTGACCAAGCATTCAATTCTTCTTCGGATGAAGATATTTACTCATCGTGCTAAATACTAATATCTGAAATTAGATCCCTTTGGGTGGATCGTAGTGTGTTTTGTTTAATCGGTTTGCATATTCACCTAGTTGTAACTGCAAATAATTCTTCAACTGAAATCTCCGACTTGATGTTATTATGGGGTGATACAAAGATGTAGTAGCCAAATTGTATTTATTAGTAGTTAAAGAGGCAAACAGCATGTTGCTGCACTCAAACTGAATAGATTGCAACACAACTATCCAAGGAGCTATCTGACTTGAAAGAGCAGAAAGATTCAGCGCTTTCTACGTAGAAACTATTTATATTTGTGTCACACAAAGGCTCTCTGCAATTTATAAAATAGGATGCTTTTGTGTTGACACTAATTTATTCTGCTTGAGAAGTTTGTTGAGACTACATGGTCTAATCCAAGCATTCTTTACTTCCTTTTGCTTTCTTTAGTTGCTTTAAGAGCTCCGGTTGTAAGTCTTAAAAGGAGAACAGGAGAGTGGAGGTGGTCTTCCAATAGATGTCACTTTTATGAAGAATGAAAAATAAAAGAAGCAAATGAGCAAAGTGGTAGTTTTCTAACTGGCTAAATGTATGATGCAGCTGGGGTGGTTCAAGCAGGCCTGACTTCACATGCAGAAGTACTGAAGGTCAGTCTTATGCTTGATTCCAAAGTTGAGTGTTTTTGTTCAATTACACACTTGACTGATGAATAAAATCTATAGTAATCACCCAAAATTTGGTTCAATTATTGGAGGAGTTGATGCAAGATAACATATATGCTGCTTATGTACTGAATAATCTTGATCTGAAAGATGCTCCTTTTTGTCTGTAAAACATTAATGCAGAGACTGAAGATTGGTTTGTTGATTCCTTTGAGGAGTGGCGCAAAGCCAAAAACCTTAGCAACTTTATTTTGCTTGGACACTCTTTTGGAGGGTATGTCGCTTCAAAATATGCTCTCAAGGTGATTAGTTTTTATCGAACTGTGAATTTTTCTGTATAATGTATATGGGCACGTATATTTTACTGCTGATTGACAAGTGTATTGCTCTTGTAGCATCCTGAGCATGTTCAGCAGTTGATTCTGGTAGGACCAGCTGGATTTACATCAGAGACTGAACATATGTCCGAGCGGCTTACCCAGTTTAGAGCAACATGGAAGGGAGCCGTCTTGAATCATCTGTGGGAGTCTAATTTTACCCCGATGAAACTTGTCAGGTAAATGCTTTTTTAAACCTTTGCTTCTACTTCTAGTCTAATATGCTGCTGAACATTGTTTTTGCAAGTAAATTTACTGCATAATACATTCATTTTCGGTGATACTTTCATATGTCTGATTGTGCTCATTGGTTCCTTCTTTTCACTGTAGTCGTTAGACTAGTGCCAGCTTTTACATGTACTCAACGTACATAACTAATTCTAAGATGTATGCATACTGCTGCTTATGATCATCTCACCTTTAGTCCCATTCTTCCACTGATATTATCATATGGCTAGCATATCGTTTTTTGGTTGCAAATGCTGTACTTGGGTCTGGGTGTAAATGATTTTCGAGGAAAGCATGGTAAAAGACCTGGGGTACCCATATAAGATACTGGAATATGGATTAGATATATTCTTGGGTTTTTTAATGCCAATATATTCATGGTTTCTTAACTACCTAAACTTAACTACTGTCGCACGATGGTTTGCTTCTTCTTAGTTTAGTTTGAATGGTAGAGTTTCACATTCCCAAAAAATGACCCAATTTAAGACATCAATCAATTAATCAGGCCTCAATCCGAAATTAGTTGGCGTCACTCCGTTAGCTGTATGACCCTCTATATTATAAGCAACACAAAACATCTATTCAAAAAAAAAAAAAGGTAAGATACCATTTCTTCTGAACCCTCTGTATCCTGCGTAATGCAAGTCATCGTTTCAAAAAGCAGAAAAGAGGTAGAATCTCATTTCTTTGTATTATTTGGTCTTGATGTGGCATCTTCACTTTTATTCCATGTTCTCAACTTGGCTGTCAAACCTTTTCTTTGTTCCCCTTAAAAGGATGTTTTATCGGTATTAACGGGGAAGCTTTTTATCTTAATGTGTTAAAAGGAAATCAAGGAACCAGCTTTTTCTTTCTTTGATTTATCATAATTATCTGTAATTTCAGGCATTCATTGTGCGTTTGGATTTTTATGCAACACATGAGGCTTTCAATTTTTCTTTACTTATGAAAAGAAAAGATCATGGTTTTCCTGAAAAATGCCTTATATTAGTAAGGGTAACCTTGTGGCTTCTGATCTTTCTCTTGTTTCACTCTCTCTCCCTCCTCTCATAGTCTATGTTTTCAGTAACCAAAAGAGTTACTTAGTGCGAGAGTCATTTCTTTTTAGTATTTATCAGTGATTTGATAAAAAAGTTTGACTCCACAGATGGTTGTTGCATATGCTAAATTTAATTATTTTTTATATTGATGCCTGTGAATCTTTACTGTTGTGAAGCGTTGATGCTACTCATATTTTTTATATTTGATACCCTGTCTTGCTTATTTACTTGTTTTTGGCTCAAAGTTGCTCCCTGTAGCAGTCCGGGATTCTTTCCTGGATTGAAGCTTGAACTGGAGTAATAGTTCTGAAAGAATTTTGTTTACATGGCCTTATTCATCTGAAGAGTGCTAATATTGGTCACAATTAATAATGCAGGGGCTTAGGCCCATGGGGTCCAGACCTAGTTCGCAAATACACTAATGCTAGATTTACTGCATATTCTAATGGAGATAGTTTAACTGAGGAGGAGTCCAGGCTACTCTCAGGTTTGCATATTTTATTGATTTGCATGGTTTGTCATTTCTCATGATGTTGTATACCTTGCACGTCTAAGGTTTCTAATACTGATTGTTTGCTTTATGGAAGATTATGTATATCATACCTTGGCTGCAAAACCGAGTGGGGAGCTATGTTTAAAATATATATTTTCCTTCGGAGCATTTGCCAAGAGTCCTCTTTTATACAGGTGATATACTCCCTCTCCCTCTCTCTCTCTCTCTCTCTCTCTCTGTTGCACCCCCTTCTCTTTCTCTTCACACACAAGAACATGCATGCAAATACATGCTCATTTTTGCTAGTGAGTTGTAGAATAAAATGCTGAAAACCTAAGACTCTCCTGTGGTAGATCCTTACTGTGTCCATTTGGTATTGTTCATTTCTTGTTTCCTATAATGCCGCTAGACTGTCTTCTGCAGTATTTGGTGATCCTGCCACACTTTTGCTGGATTATGAGGGAAGAGTTTAAATGAGCCACTCATCAAAATAATAGTAGGACTTGGATTGCCCACATATTTACATATTTAAATGATGCTTTAGGTTTTCTGTTTCTTCTCAGTCAGCAGTGCGGCAATAATTTGTGCTGTACCTGCAGTAAGAGGAAAAAGATATAAGTGTTAAATTTTTCTTATAACCGTGTGTCTGGGCTAGCTTGCGCACACCTCGACTAATTCTATGGGGTATCTGGTACCTCCTACCAGCACAGGTACCGGATAACTTTGTCCACCAATGGGAAGAAATCACCTAGTGTTTTTGTCAACCGCTAGGATTTGAACCTGAGACCACACCCTGGGGGCAATTGTTAAAATGTCCAAGACAATATGCGTCGTTTAACATTCCATCTTTCACTTGAGAGGGTGTGAATGAGAGAATTAAATGGAAGACTACATGAATTCTTATGTATTACAGTTATGCCATTATATGGACCCGGCCTTCACATCTTTGCAATTAGGTTTTCAAGAAAACACAAAGAAGCTATTCCTTTAATGAATGAAAATTCAATTGAATTTGCGTTGTCTAGACCTTGGGATGTTTATGAGCAAAATATCTGGATGGTCTGGTTATGCAGTTATTTCAAGAAACTAAATATTAGTTAGTAGGAGCCTGAAGTTCATGGGATTTATCATCCAAATGGTTGAGAGACATGAAGATTTGCTAATAACCTTGTCTGATGCCTAGGGAATATAATTGTAAGCATTCAAATAAATGGCTGGGCTGAGTGGTGTAATAACTAATAAATTATTCTTGCAGTCAATATTGAATTCCCCGACAAGAGTGGGTTGCTCTAGTGGTGAGCACCCTCCACTTCCAACCAAGAGGTTGTGAGTTCGAGTCACCCCAAGAGCAAGGTGAGGAGTTCTTGGAGGAGGGTGCCGAGGGTCTATCGGAAACAACCTCTCTACCCCTGGGTAAGGGTAAGGTCTGCGTACAAACTATCCTCCCCAAACTCCACTAGTGGAATTATACTGGGTTGTTGTTGTTGTTGTTGTTGTAATATTGAATTCCCCATTGCTAGGAGCCTCTCCGCCTTAACATTTATGGGTCGTTTGGTAAGAGATATTAGAAAATATAATGCAAGTATTAGCTCTGTGCACTACTAATACCTTGTTTGGTACATTTTTTCAACCTGTGTATAACTAATACTTGCATTAGTTATACATCATACTTGGTATTAACCTATGTATAAGTAATGCATAGAAAACCATGACATTAGTAATACCAAGGCTATTAATGCATTTAGTATGGTTAAAGACAAAATTGTCCTTAAAGTCCCTTAAAGCTAGAGAATATGGAGGGCATTTTTGTAAACAATTATTTTCTTAAAAATTATGCAATGCATTATAATTTTTAATACACCACACCAAACAGTTTATAAGAAATAATATCTGCATAACTAATGCTTGCATTACTAACCCAATGCATTACTAATCCCTGTGTTAGTTTACAACATGTATATAGTGTAGTATTGTACCACATTGGTAGAGGAGTAGTATGTCCTTGTATAGTATAGCTATAAATAAGGACCTCTTGTATTGTATTGAACATCTAATATCAATAATATATTTTCTCCCGTGCTTTCTCACATGGTATCAGAGCAATTGTGAGAGACTTAACGCTGTGCATAAATTCCAGCGATTCCGGGAAAGAGAAATCAGTACTTTTTTAAGGCTGTTTTCTATCTGCTTCATCTCTATCAGTGTTATGCAAAATCCAACACTACCACAAGAGTCGTCATTGTCCGACGACCAAACCCCAGTGAAAAGCTCTGGCTGCAGCTTTCTCACGCGCCTCCACGCGCCACCAGAAGCTCACGCGCCGGCACGAACGATCACTTCCGGCCATTTTTGAAAATCTTCCTTCAGAACAGTTGGGTTGCCTGGTAATTCCGATCCTACCCCTACTGTTTTCATTTCATTCTGACTACTTTGAGTTTTTTTCCGGCAGCTACAGTACTATTCCGACAGCTACAGTAGATTCCGGCAGCTACAATATTTCAGTATTCTGTTTCTGTGTTTCCGTACTCTGTTTCAGTGGATTACAGTTGATTCTTTCTCTTATTTGGTAATAATTTGCAACAATGTCTTTGAGATTTGATGCTTTAATGGGAGGTTCAAACTACTTAGCTTGGGTTTCATCTGTCGAGTTGTGGTGTAGAGGTCAAGATGTTCAAGATCATCTAATCAAACAGTCTAGTGATGGAGATGAAAAGGCACGCACCTTATACACTAATGACATATCTCGCTTCTATGATGTGATATCGCGGATGACAAACTTAAAGAAGCAGGAATTGGATATGTCTACTTACTTGGGTTAAGTACAGGCAGTCATGGAGGAATTTGAGAAGTTGATGCCAGCTTCTGCTAGTGTGGAAAAACAACAAGATCAGCGACAAAAGATGTTTCTCGTTCTTACCCTCACTGGACTTCCTAATGATCTTGATTCAGTAGGCGACCAGATTTTGGCTAGTCCGACTGTCCCGACAGTTGATGAATTAATCTCTCGATTACTCCGCCTTGCTGCAGCACCAAGTCCACTAGTGATCTCATCACAAATACTTGATTCCCCTGTTCTTGCATCCCAGACAATGGATGTTCGGGCATCTCAAACTATGGAGCATAGACGAGGAGAAGGTCGTTTTGGAAGATCTAGACCCAAGTGTTCTTATTGTCACAAACTTGGACACACTCGTGAAATGTGCCATTTCTTACATGGTCGTCCACCCAAAAATGCTTACATTGCTCAGACCGAGACTCCAGGTAAC
>AWOL01S0026027.1:0-27627 GCA_000715115.1 Nicotiana otophora | reverse complement strand
CACTCTGCTTCAAGTCTCTGTATTTATCTGGTAGTCTATGTTGATGATATTGTTATTACTGGCAATGATCAGGATGGTATTACCAATCTGAAGCAGCATCTCTTCCAGCACTTCCAAATTAAGGATCTAGGCAGATTGAAGTACTTTCTAGGTATTGAGGTTGCCCAGTCTAGCTCAGGTATTGTAATCTCTCAAAGAAAATATGCTTTAGACATTCTTGAGGAGACGGGGATGATAGGTTGCAGACCTGTTGACACTCCGATGGATCCGAATTCTAAACTTATGCCAGGACAGGGGGAGCCGCTTAGCGATCCTGCAAGCTATAGGCGGCTGGTTGGAAAATTAAATTATCTCACAGTGACTAGACCCGACATTTCTTATCCTGTGAGTGTTGTAAGTCAGTTTATGAATTCTCCCTGTGATAGTCATTGGGATGCAGTTGTCCGCATTATTCGATATATAAAATCGGCTCCAGGCAAAGGGTTACTCTTTGAGGATCGAGGTCATGAGCAGATCATTGGATACTCAGATGCTGATTGGGCAGGATCACCTTCTGATAGACGTTCTACGTCTGGATATTGTGTTTTAGTAGGAGGAAATTTGGTGTCCTGGAAGAGCAAGAAACAGAATGTAGTTGCTCGGTCTAGTGCAGAAGCAGAATATCGAGCAATGGCTATGGCAACATGTGAGCTAGTCTGGACCAAACAATTGCTCAAGGAGTTGAAATTTGGTGAAATCAGTCGGATGGAACTTGTGTGCGATAATCAAGCTGCCATTCATATTGCATCAAATCCGCTGTTCCATGAGAGAACTAAACACATTGAGATTGATTGTCACTTCGTCAGAGAAAAAATACTTTCAGGAGAGATTGCTACAAAGTTTGTGAGGTCGAATGATCAACTTGTAGATATTTTCACCAAGTCTCTCACTGGTCCTCGTATTGGTTATATATGTAACAAGCTCGATACATATGATTTGTATGCACCGGCTTGAGGGGGAGTGTTAGTTTACAGCATGTATATAGTGTAGTATTGTCCACATTGGTAGAGTAGTAGTATGTCCTTGTATAGTATAGCTATAAATAAGGACCTCTTGTATTGTATTGATCATCTAATATCAGTAATATATTTTCTCCCGTGCTTTCTCACACCCTGCATTACTAATACACCGTATTCCGCACTATTCTTATACATCCTACCAAACGACCCCTTAAAGTAAAGGAAGTAAAGGCAATTCTTGAACTGGTTGTGATGGCTGATAGCATACAACCATTATAATCTAAAAGACATTTGGTGATATTTGATATGTTAATCTTCAACTGTGTTAGTTGATCGCCATATCCTGTGTAGACCTTTATATGAACAGGGATTGTAGGTGTAATAATTCGTTTGAAACTGATAAAAGACAAGGTAGTCCTAAAATCTCATTGAGAGAAGTTGTTTCAAAAGACCTATATCTCTGTCTGAATCAATGCAGTCTTAGCTTAGTAACGTAACAGAATGGAAGAAAAGCATATATACAGGCTATACCAACTAGTAAAATTAATGTTTGGTTGTTGTTACGTTTCATTTGGTCCTGTATTTGCCAGGGGTCTTCTGATTCTATTTAAGAGACATGTATGTCCTAGTGAAAAATGTGAGACTTAGAGAACCTCAAATATCCCTCAAGAGAAATTGTTTTGTATCAGAATAAAGTAGGTTGAATCGACGAAATAGCTATAGAGGATTTGCATAGTCGATAGCTAGTTTAGGATTGAGATGTAGTTTATTGGTATATTGACTGTGGTAAATTAAAGTA
Organism: Nicotiana otophora; assembly: GCA_000715115.1. Taxonomy (NCBI): domain Eukaryota; kingdom Viridiplantae; phylum Streptophyta; class Magnoliopsida; order Solanales; family Solanaceae; genus Nicotiana; species Nicotiana otophora. The sequence goes on along the minus strand of AWOL01S0026027.1, from coordinate 25,830 downwards.
CCAGGGAGAATTCTTTCATTAAATTGATGGAATAAGTACATTTCTGATGATTTGGCATGGTATTCATAGTGTAGTTAATACGCTGTAGAACAAGGTCTTAAAAGTTCAAATGAAATATGTAAGAATGTAGTAGTTTGCTGCTTATGGACGGGGTTCACATTACTTCGATCCTGATTCTACAACGTGTTTGTTAGTAAGGACTTCTTTTCTGCTCTGAAGCATCTAATTTGCAATCTGTTCAAAGCAACACAAATTCATTCGACTCTTGCGTTAATTGGTCTCAGCTAGGATGCACTGATTCTTTTTTTGGGGGGTTGGGGGGGTGGGGCGGGGCGTAGGGATTTCAGAAGCCTTTTAGGTCTGCCAGTCAAAATAGAACAAGCTAAGACAACATGATGTTGAATCGTACAGTAACTTGATTCTCTAAACCTTGTTCCTCGAGAATTTTAATCACAATTCTCTGCCTTTTTTTTTTTCAAATAAAAGAGGAGAACCTCTCAAATTTTATTAATACTAGTCTGTCACAATTCTCTATTGCCGAGGGTCTTCGGAAACAGCCTCTCTACCTCCACGAGGTAGGGGTAAGGTATGCGTACAAACTACCTTCCCCAAACCTCACTTGTGGGATTATGCTGGGTATGTTGTTGTTGTTGTCACAATTCTCTACTGATTTTCAGTTTTCTCCTGAGAAGTCTCTGTGATGCTAAATCTATGATTTTTTATATTTGCAGAGCACCAGATTGGAAGGTGCCAACAGCTTTCATATATGGATACGAAGATTGGATGAATTATCAAGGAGCGGAACAGGCTAGGAAGAATATGAAGGTTCCATGTGAAATCTTAAGAGTCCCTCAGGTTCTCTCTCTCTCTCTCTCTCTCTCTCTGTGTGTGTGTGTGTGTGTGTAGAAAAAATAATTTTAACTTTTATTCTTGTTTCCCCAAACTACATCGTAGTATTAAATGAAGCGCCTTTATTTAATACTACACTTGCTTGCAGGCTGGTCACTTTGTATTTATAGACAACACAGCCGCATTCCACTCCGCTGTACTCTATGCTTGCCGTAGATTTATCTCACCACAGAAGGACAATGACCCACTCCCTGAAGGCTTGATATATGTCTGATGGAGATACATTGCCATGGTGTTTTCATTGGGTGTGTTGTAGGTAAATAGTGTACAATAGCATATTAGCATTGATTTAATATTCTCCCAAATGTGTTTACTGGTCTGAGTAACGTAACTTACCAGTTTCTCAGAACATAATATCAATGTCGAGGAAGTCATGAATGGGTAGCATTCTGTTCTTCTGATTGTTCGTTCCTTGTAGGAAGTCATGCACAGATAGGTCGATGATTTGTGTTCTTGAAATTACATGAATTTTTTTTATGAAAATTGTACTCAATAGTTACGAAAGCAATAAGATGATGTACAAATAATTTTGAATTGGATATATTGTCCATACTGATTGCTTGGTTCTGATGTGCATCGTGGAGAAGGAAATTCAGTGTGTTTTATTCAAAACATATAATATCAGTTTTAGGTGTCAGCAGGAAACAACGTCATTATCGTCACTTCTGCCCCTAATTTTGAAGTTGAATGTCATTCCTCCAATCAATATTAAAGCCTCAAATGGAAGGAAGACACTAGACAGACCAAAGGAACAAAGAAATGGCACGCATGATGAATTTTGTTTACTTCTTGGGCTCTGTGACTCGTTCTGGGCAAAATCAGTTGGAATCCAAATTAGACAATGGCAATGTGATGATGTGACATCTAGCAGAAGAACGAAAATGAAAATGTAACACGGAGTATTAAGCATTAGCAGTAAAGAGGAGCTAGCTTACTATACCTGTATCCTTTATTCCTCTATCTAGCCGTTATTTTGCCAAACCTTGTATCCTCCTATCTGCCAAAAGTCAAGAAAATAAAACCTGAGAAAGATTAATTGGGACAAAAAAGAAATCATGTGATTTGATTTGAAAAGAAATCAAGAACCGACAGCCAACTGGAGTTGATTACTTATTAGTTGAAAAACGAACTCGGTTTGTCATTTACTTGAACGAAACAGCATTGTCCTTTTCATGTGCTAAAGGGTTTGGATAATCATTTAAAGTCTGCTTGAGATTACACGACAACCAACGCAATTTGGAGAAAAAATGATGATGCTAAAGAGACTCCTTTAATCTATCAAAAATCAAAACAAAAAGAGAAGTCCTTGCCCAACACTAGTCCATCATCACAAGTCACAACGAGTCGGAAGAAAATGTAAAGAGTAATCTTCCCTTTCCTCCTCGATGCTAAAAAGTTAGCCCTCTACATCTAATAATTCCTCCTACCTCATACATTTTCCCCTATCCAAATTGGGTTATACTCCACTCCCCAATTTTAGGGTCAATTTACATACTATTCTATTATCCTCAGTTCAGCAAGTCTTCATCTTCCATTCATGTTTTGCAAATTAATCATTATTCCAATTCTTTGAATATTTTTTTTTAGTTGACACTCTTGTTTTATTTTCTTCCACTTCAATCTTAATCCAATTCTTCAGAATCCATAGAATGTGTCCATATATTTCTATTTGCTTCCACTGTAAAACCCTTTTACACCCTCCTCTCAACTAGGTTTTTGTTTATTGAATCGAGGTGTTTCAAACTTCCAAGTTTTCCCAATTCTTTACGAACCTTAGTATTTGTAGCTCAATTTTATTTTTCTGGAACCCTAGAGTTCGATTTGCTCCTACTGTAAAACCACACAATTACAGATTCTATACCCTGAATTCAACAATTTCTTGTTATCCAACATCACAAATTATTCAGAAACCCTAGAATTTGCCGCATTTCGATTAAAAGAACCCTAATTTAGGAGGGGAAATGGCGACAAGGGGTAGCAGATCGGTGAAGGTGAAAAGAATCTTCCAGAATTTTGATGCAAATGGCGATGGGGGTCTTAACCGCGAGGAAATGGAAGCTCTGGTGGTTGCTGTAAATCCTAGGGTCAAATTCAGCGATGAGCAGATCAGTGCCATTCTGGACGAGGTTTTCCGAACTTATGGAGAGTTCATCAACGGCGAGAAGGGCCTTACATATGATGGCCTATTGCGTACCTACGATGATGGAGCTGGTGATGTTGATCGGGATTTTGAAGCCCTCGGGCTTGATCTCCTCAAACCGGATAACGACAATGGGGTGTCTATGGCTACGGAAGAGGCCTCCACCTCGTCCATTGTCGATGAGAGAGCGATGGAGCCGCATAAGAAACAACGGACAGCTGCGTGGGCAGCTTCTCCGAATCATGGTATTGTGTTTGATGATACTTGGAAACTTGTTGATGACATTGAAATACTGATCAAGAGGCTTAAATCCAAACAATCAAAAGAAGGGAAGCTGAAAAATGATAATTCTGATGTGTACTCGGATGCTGGTTGGTCACGCGAATTGGGACCACCTTCCACGGAGCTATCAGATAAAAGGGTGTTGTGGGAGGAGATGGGGCATGACTATGGAGTGTTTGTGAAGGAATTGGGAGTTTTGAGGTCGAGGGCAGATGGGTCGAGGTCTAGGGAGGAAGCTTTTGATGGTCATATGGCAATTGGTAGAGTTTTGTACGATCACCAGTTCTTTAAGGAGGCATTGGTAAGCTTTAAGAGAGCTTGTGAATTGCAGCCTGCTGATGTAAGGCCTCATTTTAGGGCTGGTAATAGTTTATATGTGCTCGGGAGATATCCCGAGGCCAAAGAGGAGTTCTTGCTGGCGCTGGAAGCTGCGGAAACTGGTGGTAATCAGTGGGCTTATCTACTTCCACAGATTCATGTGAACTTGGGAATCGCTCTTGAAGGGCAAGGTATGGTTATTAGTGCCTGTGAGCATTACAGAGAGGCTGCCATTTTGTGTCCAACTCATTTCAGGGCTATGAAACTTCTGGGTAGTGCTCTTTTTGGTGTGGGCGACTATAAGGCGGCTGTTAAGGCATTAGAAGAGGCCATTTACATTAAGAGTGATTATGCTGATGCACATTGTGATCTTGCATCTGCATTACATGCAATGGATGATGATGATAATGCTATTAAGGAGTTTCAAAGAGCAGTTGATTTGAAACCTGGTCATGTTGATGCTTTGTACAACTTGGGTGGACTTTATATGGATATGGGTAGATATCAGCGAGCTTCAGAGATGTACACTAGGGTGCTAAGTGTTTGGCCGAACCACTGGAGAGCACAGCTCAATAAGGCTGTGGCTTTATTGGGGGCTGGTGAAAATGAGGAAGCTAAGAAAGCTTTGAAAGAAGCTCTAAAGATGACAAACAGGGTGGAATTGCATGATGCAACAGTGCATTTGAAACAGCTTCAGAAAACGAGGTTGAAGGGGAATGGGGGTGGCAATGGCGAGGAAGCCTTAATCACTGTGGAACCCACAAAGTTTAAGAGACTGGGTGAGAAGACGACATTAAGATCAGATCTGGCCACTGCACTAGATATTCGAGGTTTTCAGAGGATTACTCGATTTAACCATTGTGATGTTGATCAGATAAAGAAGGAAATTAGTGAAAATGATATACCAGTGTCTTATTCTGGAGGTGGTGTGCCTGAAAAGTCTATACGTAAGGCTTCACTGGAGGAGATTCTGTGCAGATTGCTTAGTTTCTTGAAGCCAGAAACTTTCGTAGGAGCTGTTAAAGCCATTAACCAGAAAATCCTCTCTGTTTTAGACGAGTCAGAATCGGGTAGGGTGGATGTGGGCATGTTTTTTGCTGTTATTGCCCCTATCTGTGGAGGACCACCAGACAAACGGAAACGCTTTGCATATGAGGCTCTTTTGTGGCGACCCGTGAATGAGGGCAGCAACCAGATAAGGAAAATCGATGCTCAGAGGTATATCAAGCTTTTAAGAGCTATTTATATTCCTTCACACGGAGCGAGTGAAATGCTAGAAATTCATGGGGATATGGACACATCATTGGTGTCTTTAGCAGAATTCCTTGCGATGTTCGATGATCCTGATTGGGGTTTTGGCATTATGTCTACTTTGTTGAAGCTTGAAATCGGGGATAGGAACCGTCATGGTAGCCATGTTTGTGCAACTTGCCGCTATCCTATCATTGGGCCTCGCTTTAAAGAGATGAAATCGCATTTTAGCTTGTGTGGTCAATGTTACAGTGAAGGAAAAGTAGCTCCAATCTACAAGCAGGAAGCGTACAAATTTAAAGAGTATGCAAATGAAGCTGAGGTATTGAAAGATAAGTGCTTGTGGTTTGGTTTGCATTCTAAAGGCTCCTCACCTACTGCTGCTTAGCTTTTAGAATCTGTGTGAATTATTTTACTTGTTTTGCTGGGCTTGTAGATAACCCTTTCTAGTTGTGATGTCTTTGCTGGTGCCATTATCATTTTGAGGTTCATCAATTGTATCATACGCAAGATGTTCAATTATAAAGTTTATGTTACTCCCTTTGACATCTACTGCCTAAGTTCGCTGCGTCATGTAACAATTGATTCTAGTTATTAACAGAAGAGCGTGGATTGCAGATTTATGGTTTCCATATCATCTGATTAAAGAGATCAGAATCGTGTATTGCGAAGGTAAAATAAATATTGGCAGGTTTCCTGCTGGAGAATTACAAACTTGAGGGTAAAGACTCTCATTATTTAGCTGAGGATAAACCCTCTTTCCAGGTGAGATTGATGTTTGGAGCCTGGGCTCGCTAGCAGGGGACACCAAAGAGCACACTGTTGATAGCATCTCTCTGTTTGCCGTTTCTATATGGAGCAGAGTTGGACTTGGCAATACTTGTATGCGAAGGCTTGATCAACCCACAATAATTACGTTGAGGATTGCGCCTTGGTCTTGCTCTTAGATTCCCAACTGCTTATGTGTGGGATCAGCGTATATTTATGTGTGGGATCAGCGTACATGCAAGGTGACGAGTGTATATACGTTGTCGTGGGTTAAGCATGCGGGTTGAACTACTTAGTCGTTATTTGTATTCAATTACTTCATGCCTTCATTTATTCCATGATACTATGTGTTATATGAATTAATTGTTACTTGCCTTTACTTGTTAAATTCATGCTTTCGTTCGCCAAATATGTTTCTATGCATCCGTGTCTTCATTCATTGAATGCCTTTACCTGCCTTGTATGTTGTTAGATAGTCACTTTTATCCATCTTATGTCTTTATTTGTTTAATTTCCTTACTGCGTTTCATTATGAAATACACCTTAGTTGGTTGTTGTATTGTATGTACATGTTATATATCTGGGATCGATTGCACGCCGCAATGGATATTGATGTTGTATATGAGATCGGGTTGCACGTTGCAACAGATATTGATATTGTATTTGGGATCGGGTTGCACGCCATTACGAACATTAAAATGTTGTTTGGTAATTATGTGTGTGTATATATATATATATATATATATATATATATATATGTATGGATCGGGTTGCGCGTCGCAACAGAGAAGATATATTCTGATTGTTCTTGAGTGTTGGTTCTGTATCCGTTTTGTATTATGAATTGAAGCATAGATGATATTCTGGGGCCCTCTATGCGTATTTTCTATTCCAGTTTTTATCTTGTTTCCCTATTCTACTATTATTATTTTTTACTTATACTAGTACAAGTTTATAGTGAGTGCCTTGTTATAGCCTTGTCACTACTTCGTCGAGGTTAAGCTCGGCACTTACGGAGTACATGGGGTCAGTTGTACTCATACTACACTTCTGTACTTCTTGTGCAGATTATGGTGTTGGTTCCAGCGTCGTATAGTGGAGGCTTGCTCGTACTATCATTATCCGGAGACTTGAGGTAGAGTTGTACGACGTTCACAGACCCTGAAATCCCTTTCTTATCTGCATACTGTATACTTCATTAAGAACAGTTTTATTTTATTTCGGATCTTATTTGTAGCACTTTTAGCAGCTCATGTACTTTGTACCACCAGATTCTAGGTTTAGACTAGGCAGTGTGTATGGAATTTATTATGTATTTTAAAGTTCTACAACTTTATCTTCTCGTTAATATGCTTATAAAATTGTTATTGTAAATACTTGTGTAGCTAATGTTGGCTTACCTAGTAAGTGGACCTTAGGCGTCATTACGGTCCCGTGGTTGAGATTTCGGGTCGTGATAATCTCTTAAAGCGTTCATGTGCTTCACNCTGCTTAGCTTTTAGAATCTGTGTGAATTATTTTACTTGTTTTGCTGGGCTTGTAGATAACCCTTTCTAGTTGTGATGTCTTTGCTGGTGCCATTATCATTTTGAGGTTCATCAATTGTATCATACGCAAGATGTTCAATTATAAAGTTTATGTTACTCCCTTTGACATCTACTGCCTAAGTTCGCTGCGTCATGTAACAATTGATTCTAGTTATTAACAGAAGAGCGTGGATTGCAGATTTATGGTTTCCATATCATCTGATTAAAGAGATCAGAATCGTGTATTGCGAAGGTAAAATAAATATTGGCAGGTTTCCTGCTGGAGAATTACAAACTTGAGGGTAAAGACTCTCATTATTTAGCTGAGGATAAACCCTCTTTCCAGGTGAGATTGATGTTTGGAGCCTGGGCTCGCTAGCAGGGGACACCAAAGAGCACACTGTTGATAGCATCTCTCTGTTTGCCGTTTCTATATGGAGCAGAGTTGGACTTGGCAATACTTGTATGCGAAGGCTTGATCAACCCACAATAATTACGTTGAGGATTGCGCCTTGGTCTTGCTCTTAGATTCCCAACTGCTTATGTGTGGGATCAGCGTATATTTATGTGTGGGATCAGCGTACATGCAAGGTGACGAGTGTATATACGTTGTCGTGGGTTAAGCATGCGGGTTGAACTACTTAGTCGTTATTTGTATTCAATTACTTCATGCCTTCATTTATTCCATGATACTATGTGTTATATGAATTAATTGTTACTTGCCTTTACTTGTTAAATTCATGCTTTCGTTCGCCAAATATGTTTCTATGCATCCGTGTCTTCATTCATTGAATGCCTTTACCTGCCTTGTATGTTGTTAGATAGTCACTTTTATCCATCTTATGTCTTTATTTGTTTAATTTCCTTACTGCGTTTCATTATGAAATACACCTTAGTTGGTTGTTGTATTGTATGTACATGTTATATATCTGGGATCGATTGCACGCCGCAATGGATATTGATGTTGTATATGAGATCGGGTTGCACGTTGCAACAGATATTGATATTGTATTTGGGATCGGGTTGCACGCCATTACGAACATTAAAATGTTGTTTGGTAATTATGTGTGTATATATATATATATATATATATATATATATATATATGGATCGGGTTGCGCGTCGCAACAGAGAAGATATATTCTGATTGTTCTTGAGTGTTGGTTCTGTATCCGTTTTGTATTATGAATTGAAGCATAGATGATATTCTGGGGCCCTCTATGCGTATTTTCTATTCCAGTTTTTATCTTGTTTCCCTATTCTACTATTATTATTTTTTACTTATACTAGTACAAGTTTATAGTGAGTGCCTTGTTATAGCCTTGTCACTACTTCGTCGAGGTTAAGCTCGGCACTTACGGAGTACATGGGGTCAGTTGTACTCATACTACACTTCTGTACTTCTTGTGCAGATTATGGTGTTGGTTCCAGCGTCGTATAGTGGAGGCTTGCTCGTACTATCATTATCCGGAGACTTGAGGTAGAGTTGTACGACGTTCACAGACCCTGAAATCCCTTTCTTATCTGCATACTGTATACTTCATTAAGAACAGTTTTATTTTATTTCGGATCTTATTTGTAGCACTTTTAGCAGCTCATGTACTTTGTACCACCAGATTCTAGGTTTAGACTAGGCAGTGTGTATGGAATTTATTATGTATTTTAAAGTTCTACAACTTTATCTTCTCGTTAATATGCTTATAAAATTGTTATTGTAAATACTTGTGTAGCTAATGTTGGCTTACCTAGTAAGTGGACCTTAGGCGTCATTACGGTCCCGTGGTTGAGATTTCGGGTCGTGATAATCTCTTAAAGCGTTCATGTGCTTCACATTTATGAGAAATCAAATAGACATAACTGAAGTGCGTAAAATCGTCAATAAACTTAAAACAAAGCACCAGACCTAGCCCTCATATTCATTGAACCATAGATATCAGAGTGAATTAATTGCAACAAAAAATTTCTTAGTCTTTCCCAAATTATGTATAATCTTTCCGATAATATAATATTCACATATTGACATTTCAATTTTCGACAAAGAACCTGTATATTCTTCCTTATCCAACTTATTCATTCGATCTTTGCCCTATATGTTTTAACCTTGCATGCCATATAATAACACAACATCATTATTACCAGAATAATATGCCATAACATAACGGTCAACATAATAGTTATGTGTAGAAGAATTATAATCTAACACAATTAAACTATCATAACGAAATTCAAAATCATAAAAAATATTGTCTAGAGTAATTCTAACACTATTGCGACTGAAATTAAAATTGAAACCTAAATCTAGAAGAACAGACACAAAGACTAAGTTTGTCGAATCTTCGAAACATATAGGACATCATGCAATATCAAAGACCGGCAACCACGCAAGTTTATTCTGCAAGTTTCTCTCTCATTGACTTTATGCTTTGCATTATTACCCATATATACTAACTTCGATCTAGGTGAGACTCTGACGAGACTCTATAAATACTTCTTGATCATGACTCACATGGTCGGTGGCCCTGAGTCTATAATGTATACATGATAAGATTCAGTTAATAAAACAATGTTAGAAACATATGTAGCACTTAGAAATAAATTTTAAAATATTACCTTTTTTCGACTCAGTACAGTCATGAGCAAAATGCCCTAGAACTTGGCAATTGCAGCACTTCATCTTGCTCTTATCATTCTCTTGGAGTCCCTTCTTGAATTAGGCCTTTTCTTTGAGGGTCCTTCTCTGGTATCCTTACTCTTCCCGTTATTTTTTTAATTTCTCTTGCGCTTGAAGCCTGAATTTTATATACCACTTGATTCTGTCAAATAGGCACTAGGTATAGCTTTAGCAACACCAAGTTGCTCGTAATCAAGCTCCACATGACGGGTAACATCAACAAAAGTTTTGATGCTTTTATTATTGGACAAGTTAAACTTCAGATATTCCGAATTATTGGGAAGAGACCGAATCACTGCCTGAACTTGCTGCTCATCAGAGAGAACATGACTAGCACTTTTGAGTTGAGTAATCATGTTTGACATCACCCTTAGGTGTTGCTTAACAATGTGATCATGACTCTTCTTGTATGTGTCAAACTTGAATTTCAGCTGTCTAAGGCAAGTCACAATTGTACCGTCATATGCCTCTCTTAAATATGATCACATAACTTGAGCAGTAGGATATTGTTCATATTTATGAATAAAATCATCAACAACTGAACTTACAATAATATCACGAGCAATGAAATCCTTTTTTCCAAACATTATAAGTCTCTTGATCTCCCATGTTAGGTAGTGTTACCCTCATCTGGATGACTCATAATATAGTTAAATAAATTCTAGGCATCTTGCTCTTCCAGCACATACCACATCTTATGACTACACATGTCGTAATTTTTACCATTTAGTTTGTCACCCTTATTTAATTTAGCAAAGATACTTTTTATGCCATGTTTGTTATAATTAAGAGACAATTATGCAAGTTTTACTCATACATATATGTTACAATCATTTTATGCATGTAATTTACACACTTAAGTAAATTGATTAGAATATTGATTTTACATTTAGCATAGAATCGAAAGGTCACTATGTATTCACTCATCATATGTATAAATGTTTAAACAATATTAAAATTATTTTTAATATTCCTAAAATTATGTAAATAAATATTAATTTCGCAAATTCATAAAGTTTCAACTCAATACACACAAAATAATAATAAGCAGGACGTGAAATCGAAGAGACAAACAACATAATTTTAACTTTTATAAAATAGGAACTTACATAATAACAAGTTATATGTTTGGTGGGACATATTCCTCCCATTTGGTTTCAAGTATCTTAACATATACCCAAAAGAGTTCACTTGTCCAAACCTCAAAATAAATAATTAAAACATCACGCAAGACTCTTCGAGAGAGTCAATTAAAATAGCTAAAGCCTCCCAATCCGAAGCCGCTATATAATTAGACAATTCGTCTCATTTTTTTCATAAAAGTAAATATGATCAGGTATTGAAATATTAGGGGCTATTTTGAATTTCCTAAACTGTTTAAACTTCTTTTCTCTTTTCCTTCGCTTAGCCATTCAATCCCTTAACTCATTTTGCATCGCCTTTGAGACTTTCATGGTGACTTTCAGGCTCAAAATCGAATCATTAAAGTATGTATTATTCTACGTTGTCCCCTTGCTCGATTTTGATAACTCCCACTAGAAGTAGTTTGAGCTTGTCCCCGTCCGACCATGTCTAAAATAGGAATATGAATACAATAAAAATGTCTACAACCATTCGATGTGACAATATATGTCATAATTACTCGTACACGACTATTAAATCCAAGGGTCATACTCATATTTTTAAGAAAAATAATTGGCCCCTTTCAGGCCCAGTTAAAGTATCAATAAAAGGACCGATGTAAGACATGGACTAAATTCCTTCAGATTCTAACACCATTGTATAAAAAAAATAAAGACCGAGAGATTACTGTTTGGTGTATTCGATGTACTAGCAAAAGGAGTCCCTCGATTCGTTCTACTAATCTCTGGACACATGTATCCCATATTAACTAGTACAAACTCTATAGATCAGATTAAAACAGGAGTGCATTGAGTAACAGTAAACTTGAAGGGGGAAAGTATCAATTGAAATTGATGGACGATCAACTTATTCAAATGAATTAATTATCGATAGACAAATGATTAGATAGAGTTTGAACCTACAAAATTGAATAATGTAGTTAGGTAAGTATGATCACGCCCAACTATGCCTTGTAAAAAGGACTTAGCGGTCGTTGCAAATATATTCCGATTAATAAGTCCGAAGTCGAATCCCACAGGGAATTAACCTATTAAACACAGCTACTAGACTCGCACAAATTCACGCAATCAATCTTCAGAAATGTTTAAGTAATACATTTGATGTTTACTAACTAAATATCACGTAATGAAAATGCAATAATTAATTACTAACTACGAACGGTTTGTAGACAAGAATTGAAATGATCTAAGGTTATGATTTCCCCTATTGTCGGAATCATTTCTGCTATGTTTTCTATAAATTTGCCTAAGTCTTCTCTACCGATCATGAACGCTCTGAGTGTTGTAATTCTCTCCCGAGTAACTACCACAATTTACTAGACATATTCTCCCGAATTATGCTAGCTGGCATTAAGTACGGCTCACTCGGATCGCACCAAGATTTCGTTATCCCTAACCCCACCTTTAAACCCTCCGTATTGATCCCTCATATATGTTAGGAGTGTTGTTGTTCAACAATTACCTAAATATGCACTCTCTTCCGAGTAATACACACTAAATAGGCACAGCCGATTGAGGGTCCTTCAATCAACAACAATAATAATATAGTTGAACAAATAGAGAAAATATTACGGCAAATCTATGTTAACGTAACAGGAAAATCATCCTCCAATAGGTTCCATCAAAATCATGGATTAGGAGTTTAGCTACTCATACTCATAGTAACAATATCCCAGATGTTTTGCATAATTAAATTACAAATTAAAGATGAAAGGATGTAGAAATCAATGATTCTAACTCCCAACGGTTGTTTCACGAGCTATCCTTGCCTCCAACTCCTTCAAAAGTGGCGTTTTATATTTATTTATATGTATAGGAAAAGACGTAAATGACATAGTCCTAGTTAAACCAGGAGACGAAATAAGCCTTCAAAGTTCGGAGTGTGCGCGCTTCAGACCTCGCCTCGCGAGTAGGACCTCGGCCCAGACCTGGCGTCGCCAGCCTTAACGCGAGGTGGACCTCGCCTCCTGCCTCGCCTAGCCTGCTCCCACGCAAGTTAAAAGGCTCGCCCAGCCAGCTCCCACACGAGCTATTAAGCTTGCTTCGCCAACTTTCTCATTTATCCGCTGCTTACTTCTTTCTTTCTTTCTTTCTTTCTTTCTTTCTTTCTTCTTTTCAACTGTTTTCGAGCACGCTTTAGACTTTAATTATTCCTTTTGATCTACTTTCATCTTCAATTCACCTACACATAAAATAGACTCCATTACACGCAAATAAAATGTAGTTTATCATTAAAGCATACAAAATGCAAGGCAAATAATGTACTAAACTATGGAATTATAGCCACACATCAATACTCCACACTTAAATATTGCTCGTCCTCGAGCAATCAAACTACACTTATAGACACAACCTTTTTAAGCAATTCCCTTAACTCATCACACCAAGAATCTTTAAAATAGTCTAAGCACAAAGGTGTAACATCCTCACCTCAAGATTTGACTCATAAATACCATGCCTTATTCATAATTCACTTGCTTACTCTAACATGGAGATCAATGACATTTCCTTTCCTTTATGAATCACATGCCCTCACCCAACAAAGAGCTTAGTTCCACACATAATGAATTTTAAGAACGTAGGAACTCAATATAGGAAAAATTCACTCGCTCTCAGAAATAACATTCATATGCCACAAATGATGCACCATAGGCTTACCCGTAGTGTAATACTCTACTAATCGAGCTCATTCAGTCTAGGATCAAGTAGGACTTTAATTGGTTGTACCGTAGACTGCGGGTCGGGTAGGATACATTTGGATATGAGTGACTACACCTCCCTTAAACACTTTAATACATATATTTTAATACTACAGCCCATACTTATGTTAAACCAGAATTCCACCTTCACTTCAATTTATATTACCCCATACTTCTTTAAGCACAAGTATATCACTAGCCACCACCATCAAGAATTATTTTTCATACAATACAGCTATTTTTCTTCTTCTTCTTTTTTTCTTTCAATCCAAGTGGCTTTTATTGACATTTTGTTTCTTTCTTTCAAACGGTGCACCTTTCTCCTTATTTCATTTGTTCCACTCAAAATCCAAACCACCACCCCACACGTTAACTTTAATATAATTCATCGCAATTCAAGTGTTCATAAGAGGTGACAAGGTTCAAATATATGGTCGATTAAAACAAAGGGGTGCAACTTGTAATGTGGTTACCAAAAAAATATGATTATAGGCTCAAATGGGTTAACTACGTTATATGACATTCAGGCGGGTAAACTCTATATATCTAGCTCAACAAAAAACCGCCTATATCAATTCCCAGACTGAGCAAGACTACCATTTCGCTTTGCACACATACGGGGCAAGTTCTAGACATCAAATGCAATGCATTGAATACATACAAAACCTCACACAAATATGGCACATAACTCACTCAGGATAGGTTTTATCACGACACTCCAGTCAAAGCAATCAAACAAATTTAAGAATCTACGATTTAAGGTACTTATACTAGAGTCAAAAACTGAGTTTAAGCGTCATAATCAGAGTACTAACTATTCTCAAGGCATAACAAAGTTAAGAGATATTGCTGTAATTCAATTCATAGCCCAGTGATTTCTACTCCTAAAAATTAAAACTAACTACACCCGATTCAAATAAAACCCTTGGAAAGAACCGCGGCCCAAAGAAAAACCAAAGGGAAATTACTACACTACCTACAAGAAAATATTTTTGGTTTTTTTTTCTTTAGGCTTAATTCCCTCAAGAAAATTGTCTAGGAGATCCATCGTCGGGAAGAGTCTAATTTTTTTTTAAAAAGCTAAGATAACACTAAATTGTTTTTCTTTAAAAGGCTAAGACGACACTAACTAAAAAAAATATCTAAAACAAGAATAATTTATTTTACAAGTCCCTACCCTACACTTATTTCATGCAATGTCCTCAGTGCATACACAACTGATAAAACAAGAAAACAAATGAGTAGGTTGTAGGAAAAACTCCATGCAAGCCGCGTCCTCGCCCTCATCCTCTGAGGCTACCCACTCCTCATCTTATGCTTCCTCCTCCTCTTCATCATCATCCTCATCATTTGACTACTTCGGCTCGGCCTCAGACTGCTCAGGTGTGTTAACATCCTTGTCCTCAGGGAGTCTGTATCCATCACCTATCCCAACCAGCTACTGGGCATGAACATTGAGCGAGTACCGCTGCTCCAATATGGCCCTCTCCTCTATAGTGGCAGGCCGTCCCCCTATCCGAAGCTGCAAGTTCATCATTCCATATAAATAGGCCATGAAGCTGTCATCACGTGCATTGCGCTCAGCCCCTGTCAGTGAAGTTGTGGTGTTCTCCTACTTAAGCCAGACATTTGTGAGGCCCGTTGGTCTTATAGGTGGAGCAATGATGCGATCAAACTCCTTCTCCTCCTCCACTTCTTCTTGCCGCAAGTACTGAGTTAGCATGTTTGCAAAGGGCATTCGGCCAATTTTCTTGCTAGTTCGCACTTGGGTCATCTGATAACGGATCAAGTGGCCCACATTCACCCTTTGGCCCGTCATTAAGAAATACAACACACAAGTCCTCTCACGGCTAATGAGAGTGTCATGGCTGCACGGTAAGAGTCGTGAATTGATCAACTTCAACCATACTTGCGCTTCTGCCTTCATATTCTTCTTTGGGAACTTCCTATGGCGGTTGGTTTTCTTATCCCGCACCCAAGCCACCACAGAGTTAACACCACAAAGAGTGTGTCTCAGATCTCGATAAGTAGAACGGATTATGAAGTGGTCCAAGGGTTCCCCAAGAACATCCGAAGTACCTAAGAAATTGCATATTGCCGAGGCTAAAAAGTCTATCAACCTTCCACGAATCGGCACCAGTTGTTCAGGATCCTCTGGATCAAACCCAACATAAAATTCCCTCACAAGATTGACGTTGATCTCTCTAGAGTTTCGGAACACATAGTCAACCCCAACTTATTGATGACTCTCCAAATAGCGTGGTACTTGGATTTCAAGCGACGCTCATGAATAACAGCTTCTGAATGTATATGTTTTGGCCTACAACGCTTGTACTAATCCTTAACATGTGGGGGTATGCTTTTGATTCCAAATTCCCGTTGGCCCTGAGGTTGTGGACGGATGGCTGCAATAGCTGCAACTGTTCTCAGTCCTTCACCTTGACTGGAAGTAGCTTCCCCCCCTTTTCTCTTCTTCTGGGGAGGTGTGGAAGTAGCTTAAGCCTTAGACGGAGCAGTGGATGTGGCTTTGTCTTTACCAGTGTCTTTTCTTGGAGGCATATTTGTACCTACACAAGTGAGCATAAATTAGTTTAAGTGGTATTGCAACCTCTCAAAACATGGTCTTGCCACCCACACTTAGAGTTTAACACATGATTATCAACAGTTTTCGAGGTTACTCAGACTTCACCTCATCGTTTCTTAGCATGAGAATCAAACAATGACACATGGGTGCTTCTTCCACATTCGAAGCATCGGGCTACCAGTGAGCTACCCCATACTTAAGATTTTTAAGTGGTGCACAACTACATAGCACTAGTCTTATAATCCCGGAGACTCGGGCTCCAATGGGGACAAAGAATGCCTTTGAGGCATTATAACAAACACTTAGCATACACTAGTGCCATGGTAGTGCTTGTAGGGGTGACAGATTGCCTCACCCTCCCAAATCGGCTTGGGAGTTCCGTACTACCACTTGTTCGCACAATAGAAACACCATTCCTATGGGGTTCATGGGGTTGGGACACACAAACACATGGTTACAATGAAGAACAACCCCAAAAATTTGTGTCCAATGTCATGTATTTACCCAACTCGAAATTGCCAAAGAATGGAGATAGAAACCATACCTTAGATGTTTAAGAGAAGGGATTTGCCTTTGAATTGCTGTTGTAAGTGAAGGAAATAGCAGAAGATTGCTTGTCTTCAATGGAGTTGTGAGGGGGAGGGTTTGGCAGTGTTCTGCGTGAGTGCGTGAGGGTGTGTTTTGTGAGCAGTGAGGTTTGTGTGGGAGGAGAAGAGGAAAATTGGGGCGTGCAATGTGTTTTCTTTTAGGCGTGGGTGTTTTAAGTTGGGTTTTTTTAGAGGGGGAGTTAAAGGAAAACAAAACAAAAAGAAAATACAAGCAAAAAACTAACCTGGCGACGCGAGCTCTCAGGCGAGAGACATACCTGGCGAGGCGACTCAGAGGTAGGCGACGCCGAGGATTCCACGAGATGTGTCTCGCTATAACCCATGCGAGGCGAGCTCCTTAGCGAGCTCAATACCTGGCGCCGCATGGCTTGATGCCTAGCCCAGCTCGCTTGAGACTAGGCAACGCGAGATACTGCGTACGACTTGCCGAAATCACCTACAAACATGTTAGTTCCTAAAAATGAAAAGAAAAATTCTAACTACACTAAAAATCAACTACGAATTGGGCTGCCTCCCAAAGAGCGCCTTAGTTAACATCACGACATGACGAATACAACATTATAATGGGTTGCCTCCCATGAAGCGCCTGATTTAACGTCACTGCATGGCGCAGGTAATCGCACTTAAGGCTCGCTCAACATTGGTGGCTCGAGCAAATGAGTCACCGACACTACTTTCGCATCATCCATGCCCAAATATTGTTTTAACCTGTGCCTATTGACTCTGAACGTGCGGGAGTCATTTTATGCAGCATTCTCTGCGGCTCCGGTGGGGTGAATCTCTACCACACGAAATGGTCTTGACCATCTTGACTTCAATTTGCCCGAAAACAACCTCAATCTCGAATTGAATAATAATACCCTGTCTCCCGGCTTAAAATTTCGCTTAAGAATATTTTTATCGTGCACCAGTTTCATTCTTTCCTTGTATAACCTAGTACTCTCAAAAGCATGATACCGAAACTCTTCAAGTTCATGCAACTCTGTGACTTTACTAGTTCCAGCGGCCTCCACGTCCAGATTTAATTGTCGCAATGCCCAGAAGGCTTTATGCTCTAACTCCACCGGCAAGTGACATGCCTTTCCAAATACCAATTTATAAGGTGACATTCCAATCAGAGTTTTGAATGTAGTGCAGTAAGCCCATAATGCATCATCCAATTTTCTTGCCCAATCAGTCCGAGTAGCATTTACAGTTTTGGTCAAAATACTCTTGATTTCTCTGTTTGACACCTCGACTTGCCCACTCGTTTGTGGGTGATACGGAGTGGCAACTTTGTGGCGAACACCATATTTCTCCAAAAGCTTTTCAAAGGCTCGGTTGCAGAAGTGAATATCCCCCATCACTGATGATAGCTCTTGGAGTGCCAAATCGGGTGAAGATGTTCTTTTTCAGGAAACCAATAACTGCCTTCGCATCATTTGTAGGAAGTGTGAAGGCTTCTACCCATTTCGAGACATAGTCCACCGCTACAAGTATATACTTGTTATTGTATGAGCTAACAAATGGTCCCATAAAGTCGATTCCCCACACATCAAACACTTCTACCTCTTGGATCGGGTTCATGGGCATCTCATGTCGACGGAAAATATTCCCCGTCCATTGGCACTCATCACAATTTTTCACCCAGAAGTGTGCATCTTTAAATAGCACCGGCCAATAAAAACCTGACTCCAACACTTTAGCCGCTGTCCTTACACCCCCAAAATGTCCTCAATACGGTGAAGCATGACATGCCTGCAAAATAGAAGATTGATCTATCTCGGGAATGCATCTCTAGATCATGTTAGCAAGAAAAATCCTAAATAGATATGGTTCATCCCAGAAATACATGCGACAATCACGAAAAACTTTATCTTTTGCACAGAAGAGAAGTCATAAGGAATAATACCGCTTGCCAGGTAATTTGCAATATCTGCATACCATGGTGTAGCATCGAGGCTCGTCGCTAAGAGTTGTTCATCCGGGAAAGTTTCCACAATCTCTTCAACCTCAATCTTCCTTTCGGCTCCTTCCAGCCTAGACAAGTGATCAGCCACTTGGTTCTCCATTTCCTTTCGGTCATGGATTTCCAAGTCAAATTCTTGCAGCAGTAGCACCCATCGAATCAGGTGCGGCTTTGACTCCTTCTTCTCAATTAGGTACCCGAGAGCAGCATGGTCAGTATAAACAATTACCTTCGAGCCTATGAGGTATGACTTGAATTTGTCAAATGCAAAGACCACTGCTATCATCTCCTTCTCGGTCATTGTGTAATTTAGTTGGGCACCACTCAAAGTTCTACTTGCGTAGTATATTGGATGCATGACTTTATATTTTCGCTGCCCAAGAACTGCTCCCACATTATAGTCGCTCGCATCACATATAAGCTTAAATGGTTACCCCCAGTCGGGTGTAACTATGATAGGTGCTGTCACCAGCCTCTTCTTCAATTCCTCACAAGCTACTCTGCAGTCATCGGAAAACACAAAAAGGTGATCTTTTTCAAGCAATTTATACAAGGGGTTAGCAATTTTGGAGAAATCTTTTATAAACCATCTATAGAAACCGGCGTGGCCAAGGAAACTTCTTATTGCTTTGACGGAAGTGGGTGGTGGAAGCTTTTCTATCACATCAACCTTTGCACGATCTACCTCAATGCCCTTACTCGACACTAGGTGCCCCAAGACTATACCTTCCTGCACCATGAAATAACACTTTTTCCAGTGGAGCACCATATTAGTTTCCACACATTTTTTCAGTACTTTTTTCAAATTCTTTAGGCAATCATCGAATGAGTCTCCCACCACTAAGAAATCATCCATAAAGACCTCCATTATGTCCTCTACCATATCTGTGAAGATGGCCATTATGCACCTTTGAAATGTGGCGGGTGTATTGCATAGGCCGAACGACATTCTCTGAAAAGCGTAGTCGCCATATGGATAGGTGAATGACATTTTCTCTCTATCTTCCGGAGTAATAGAGATCTTATTATACCCCGAGTATCCATCCAGAAAGCAAAAGTGGAACCTCCCGGCCAGTCTATCTAGTATTTGATCAATGAACGGCAAGGGAAAGTGGTCTTTTCGAGTGGCCTTGTTCAATCTTCTGTAGTCCATACAAATTCGCCATCTCGTGGATGTACTTGTTGATAATCAACTCGTTGTTATTATTTTGCACTACAATCATCCCACCTTTCTTTGGCACACATTGGACTGGGATACATTTGCTATCGGAGATGGGGAAAATAATCCCCGCATCTAACCACTTTATCACCTCCCTTTTCACAACTTCCTTCATGTTGGGGTTCAGCCTTCTTTGATGTTCTCTGGAAGGTTTGTGGCCATCTTCCAGTAGAATCTTATGCATACAGAAGGCCGGGCTGATACCCTTAATGTCTGCAATGGTCCAACCAATTACAGTTTTGCACTCAATCAATACCTGCAAAAGCTGTTCTTTCTGCACATCTAACAAACCAGATGAGATAATAATAGGTAAAGTTGATTTAGGTCCCAAGAAAGCATACCTTAGATGAGGTGGTAGTGGCTTCAGTTCCAACTTTGGTGGCTCTTCTATCGATGGCTTAGCTGGAGGAGTTTTCCTTTCTTCTAAGTGCAAAGGCTCAAATTCGAGCTCTCTTTCCCAAAACCCTTGGACTTCAAGAGCCAGTACCCACTCCACCAAGTCCTCTCCATTTGCTTCATCTAAGTTCATGAGACAGGCTGCTAGAGGGTCTTTAGCGTTCAAGATCTCATCTTCCTTCTCCAAAATTACATCCACAACTTCTATTAGAGAGTAGTTAGCAAATTCACTTCGTCACCGCATAGATTTATGCACATTGAATGTTATCTCTTCATCATTTAGTCTTATTTTTAGCTCTCCAGTTTCACAATGAATTAAAGCTCTCCCAGTGGCCAAGAATGGTCTTCCAAAAATTATGGGAATCTCCTCGTCAACCCGGCAGTCCAGAATGACAAAATATGCTGGTAACTCAAACTTCCCAACCTGCACTAATACATCATCAAGGATACCTGATGGCCTCTTCACTGTCCGGTCGGCTAGCTATAGTAGAATGGATGTGGGTTTTTCTCTTCCAATGCCTAACCTTTTGTAGATAGCCAAGGTCATCAAGTTTATACTTGCCCCCAAATTACACAACGCTTTAGCAAAAGCATAGCTTCCTATCGTGCATGGGATTGTGAAACTCCCTAGGTCTGATAACTTCTCAGCTATGGGTCTCGCCACGACTGTACTACAGATCTAGGTCAATGTAACAGTGTACAGGTCTTCGAAGTCGAATTTGCGAGACATTAAATCTTTCATCATTTTGGCATACCCAGGCATCTCCCGCAAAGCATCAATTAGTGGAATGTTCACCTGGATTTGTTTCAACATCTCCATGAATTTCTGATACTGCTCATCTTTCTGATATTTGGCCAATCTCTGTGGGAATGGTGATGGAGGTCGCTTCCGTCCTGTGATTTGAGTTTTATCTTGCTCAGGCACTGCTTCTACTGTCATTTCTTATGCTACCTCAGTCTCATTCGCATCCTCTTTTTCTTTGCTTATGCTCTCTTGTGCATGTTGTACCGCCACCTCAGTTAACCATGTTGAATCATCTATCTCAATGGGTACTGGCATAAGTGTTTCTGTAGGTCGGCTTTTGCGAGCAATTTCTTGCTCCAGATCTAGGTCTCTACCATTTCTTAGACTCAATGCCATAAGCTATTTCAGGCCCTGCTCTTTTGGATTGACTTGTGTGTCTGCAGGTAACATCCCTTGGGGACGATTATTTAGAGCCATCGAAATATTTCCTAATTAAATCTCAATGACCTTTATCGCTGATTCACGTGAGTCCACTCTCTCTTGCATGTTTCCATTGGACCCAATCAGTTATTGTAGCATTCCTTTAAGTTCAGCAAATCCATTATCTTGTCTCACCATCTGTTGTTGTTGAGGTTGTTGATAAGCTAGCTACTGATTTTGTTGGTTGTAACCCTGTTGCCTTTATTAAGGCACAACTTGACCCTGTGGTCGCATAGCTCCAGGATTATTGCTGTTATTGTACTGCTGCTGTGCTGGCCTATATTGTTGATTCTGCTGCCCCTAATTCTGACCACCTTGCCTCTGTCCCCCCTAGTTGGCCACATAGTTCATATCTTCCTGATAGTGCTGGTTGTCACCTTCCGCACTCCACGAGCATACATATGGTTGGTTAATGCATAGTGTACATAATCCCCCATTATTTGCGTCAACTATGTGTACCTGCTGCTTCTGGCCTGATTCATCGATCCTTTTGGTGAGGATACTCATTTGCATCATTAGAGTGGCCATATTTTCAGCTATGGATTTGTTTGGGTCCAAAGCCACTGAATGAACTACATGAGTGATCGTAGAGTCTCTTGTCATCCATCCTGAGTTTTGGGAAATTTTGTCAAGTAGGATCTTGCATTCTCCGAATGTTTTTCTCAAAAATGCTCCACCTGTTGAAGCATCAACATTGGCCTTTAAGTCGTCTGCCAGTCCTATGTAAAACCTCTTCACCAACATCTGATCTGGAATTCCATGATGTGGACATTTAACCAGCATACCCTTAAACCTCTCCCACGTTTCTTGTAGTATTTCTGTTGGTCTATGCCTGAAGAGCAATATCTCATCAATTTGTTTAGAAGTCTTATTGGATGGGTAGAACTTGTTCAAAAATTGCTTGACTAATTCCTCACAAGTAGTGATGGAGTTTATGGGGAGTGAATTAAGCCAAGTCTGAGCTTCTCCTGTCATCAAGAATGGAAATAATAACAACTTTATTGCTTCTGGTGTCACATTAGGTTGCCTTTGCGTGACACATATCGACAGGAAATTCTTCAGATGCTGCTGAGGATCTTCAATTATGACCGTGAGAACAGTACCTTGTTCTGCAACAAATGTAGCATGTTGTTTATTATTTGAAATTATTCCTCTTGTATATGAGGGACTGCAATTGCGGTTGCCAGATTTTCGGCGGTGGGTTATGCCCAGTCATACAATGCTGCTTCTGGCACAAGTGGCACCACACCCTGATTGTTCGGGTAATTCTCATTGTTTCTGTTGTTTGGATTTTTTACTCTGTCATCCATGTCTGGTTTGATTTGTTCTGTTGAGTTCTGTTGCTGTTTGCCCTTCTTGTTTGCACGATTCAGTGCTTTGAAAACTTTCTCAAGATCTGATAATGCTTCGAATAATTCACCAGTTCTTGAGGAGTTTCTAGGCATGTACCTTTAGCACCGAAGACTACAAACGTTAGAATTTCAATGTATTTGGTTTAAAATGAAGAAAATTGACTACACTAAGAATTCTAGCAATTCTTTTAGCTGCAATTAATAACACCGTAAAGTCCCCGGCAACGGCGTCAAAATTTGATTACGCCCAACTATGCCTTGTAAAAAGGACTTAGCGGTCTTAACAAATATATTCCGGCTAATAAGTCCGAAGTCGAATCCCACAAGGAATTAACCTATTAAACACAACTACTCAACTCGCACAAATTCACGCAATCAATCTTCAGAAATATTTAAGTAACAAATTTGACGTTTACTAACTAAATATCACGTAATGAAAATGCAATAATTAATAACTAACTACGAACGGATTGTAGACAAGAATTAGAATGATCTAAGGTTATGATTTCCCCTATTGTCAGAATCTTTTCCGCTACATTTTCTACAAATTTGCCTAAGTCTTCTCTACCGATCATGAACGCTCTGAGTGTTATAATTCTCTCCCGAGTAACTACCATAATTTACTAGACATATTCTCCTGAATTACGCTAGTTGGAATTAAGTACGGCACACTCGGATCGCACCAAGGTTTCGTTATCCCTAAGCTTACCTTTAAACCCTTCGTATTGATCCCTCATATACATTAGGAGTGATGTTGTTCAAAATTACCTAAATATTCACTCTTTTCCGAGTAATACACACTAAATAGGCACAGTCGATTGAGGGCCCTTCAATCAACAACAATAATAATATAGTTGAACAAATAGAGAAAATACTACGGCAAATCTATGTTAACGAAATAGGAAAATCATCCTCCAATAAGTTCCATCAAAATCCTAGATTAGGAGTTTAGCTACCCCTACTCATAGTTACAATATCCCAGATGTTTTGCATAATTAAATTACAAAGTAAAGATGAAAGGATGTAGAAATCAATGATTCTAACTCCCAACGGTTATTTAACAAGATATCCTTGCCTCCGGTTGTAAAACTCCTTCAAAAGTGGCATTTTATGTCTATTTATATGTGCAGGAAAAGACCTAAACAACATAGGCCGGGTCCTAGTCAAACCACGATATGAAATAAGCCTTCAAAGTTCGGAGTGTGTGCGCCTCAGACCTCGCCTCACGAGGCTTCACGCGAGCAGGACCTCGGCCCAGACCTGGCGTCGCCACCCTTAACGTGAGGTGGACCTCGCCTCCTGCCTCTCCTAGCCTGCTCCCACGCGAGCTAAAATGCTCACCCAGCCAGCTCCCACGCGAGCTATTAAGCTTGCTTCGCCAGCTTTCTCATTTATCCGCTGCTCACTTCTTTCTTTCTTCTTTTCAACTGTTTTCGAGCACTCGTTAGACTTTAATTATTTCTTTTGTTCTACTTTCATCTCCAATTTACCTACACATAAAATAGACTCCATTACGTGCAAATAAAGTATAGTTTATCATTAAATCATACAAAATGCAAGGCAAATAATGTACTAAAATATGGAATTATAGCCACACTGTTATAAAAAAATCAAATTATGGTGGATGTCTACTCTTCCTCCATGATCTTCTCAAATGATTAATGACATATTTCTATGCTTAATGACATATTCAATGACATATGTTTCTTCACTTTTCGTGCCTATATAAAGGCCTTGTAATAGATAGGAAAATACATACAATTGAAGAAGAAAATCTCTTTCTTCTCTCTATCTTCATTTCTTGTTCATGTTTTACTAAATTGCTTTTATTTCATAACAACATATCTTGTTCATGTTTTACTAAGTTGCTTTTATTTTATAACACGTTATCAGTACGAATTGCTCATTTTATGATCTTCTACGTCAAGACTATGTAAATTATAACCAGACAATGAGATCAAGTACAATGAAAGATGTCTTGTATGATAATACAAAGATAAGTTTACATCCATCTAAACCCATTCATACTTTCATATATTTGCATTAACTTTATGTGCAGTGTTTAGTAAAAATATTTTTTTCAATTGTATCCAGTGAAATAAAGAACTGGAAAGGTATGTCTTTATTTGCTACATCTCTTATAGGACAAAGATAATATTCCAACGTATATATATGTTCTGACCTTTTACATACTATGATAGATAATTATTAAGGTAATTTAATAATAATATTTTTACCATCACATGATGTATTTCATTGAAAGCAAAATTAGCATATATCCTAACTAGCATTTTTGTTGCAGAGGAACTGTTTCAAGATTGAAATGGTTATGTATGTCTTCTTGAAAGTTAATTTACTTATGCCTATAATTATGATGTAATAATATTTTAAAGGCTCGAGTGCGAATCCTAGTGAATTTTGGCCTATTATGCCAAAGATTAAGGGTAAGACGATGGGTTCAAGTCCCAACGCACTATGTTGATGAAAAGACGTTGGATTCAAGTTCCAACGCATTATGGCCTAACATGCCTTTATATGAGTAATGCATTGGGTTTGAGTCCTAATGCACTATATTAATAATAATAATAACTAAAGAAAAAATAATATAATTTTCATGAAAAAGCATGAAGCTTGTCCCACTTGATTTGCTCCATTCTTGAAGTGAATGTGATAGCAGTGCATGATAAGTCTAAATAAAGACAAGTGGTTGACTAATGAATGTGGGCGATCGAAAGGCCAAAATAATAATAGTTATCACTATGGTAATTATAAAAAAAGAGAAATTCTTTGAA
>AWOL01S0026025.1:22246-39282 GCA_000715115.1 Nicotiana otophora | reverse complement strand
AATGCCCCCACCCCGCACAAAAAAAAAGTTTTTTTTTACTTTTTTTTTTTATAATTTTAAATTTTTGTTTTTTCGTTTTTCTGCACACACCACGAAAAATATTTTACGTTATACCAAACACACCTTAAGTTTGTTTTAGTTTTTGCAATGTTAACAGAATCTTTGATAGGTAAAGGAAGCATAAAAAAAAGTTAAACATCTTTTTTTTTTTGCGTGCGAGAAGTAAGGGCGCATCAATTGCAAGAAGTTGCTTCTTAACATGTCCGTCTTTTTGCTCGTTAGCACTTGACCAATAAGATAGAAATAACTTTTCTTCCTTGTTTAGTAGAATTTCGCTTTTTAATAGGAATAGGTGTTTACTAGGGCGGAACCATTTTTATTCTTCATTTAAAACTACCAAGTGTCGGCTCGGGATTTCTGCCTTGTTATGAAATTTAAAATTGTCATTAAATTTGTTTTAGTTAAGGTCAAGTCAAAGAAGATTAAAGACAAAGAGACAGCTAGTGAAAACGAAATGTAAAGAAATAAGGGTGCAAGAGAGAAATTGTTAGGTGAACAAAAACAAACTTAATGTTTCTATGCTTTATCTCTCCACTATTATAGTTTTGATTTGACATTTTGTCTCTTTCTCCTAACAATTGCTTAATATTTTTCATTTCATTTTGCTTTTCCAACTTTTGTTACTACCACTATTTTATGGTATTTTTTATTTGCCTTTAATCCATTTGGTTCCTTCTAATAAATGCTATAAATGTGCATTTTAGCTTTTGGTAGGTTAACTTTTTTTTTTATTAAGGATTCTCAATTAGAAATTAGATAGAGTATTAATACGGATTCGGATGAATCCAATATATTTTGCTTAGCATCTTTATTTATATTATAAAACTCATTAAATATGTATAAATATTTACCCAATAACTAAAATTAACTATGAGTTCGATGACAAATTCAGAACAAATAAACTTCAAATTCTGACGGCATATATCTTTTGCTTCGTGGTCTCCCAAAAAGGGCAAAATAATATTTTATCTAAAAATAAGGGGACAAAAATTATGGTGTAGCGACAATATTTAGCAAAAATAACTAGGCAAAAAATGTGGGCATTTTTTTGTTGACCAAATGAAACATAGCGCGTAGGAGAAAATTAATCTTGGTTATGATCTGATTTATTAATTTATAGTCATCACATGAAGCAATAAGAGGCAAGCAATCTACCATGCAAAATGGCTTTTGTCTCCTTAATTCCAGATATCACCATAGTTTTTTTCATTTAAATGATTATATTCAAAAGTATCCGTGAAACTTCTGGATTCTCAATTATTTTTTAAAGTCTCGCAATTAATTATCTGCATTTTATTCTAATCAAAATGGTATGATTTTGAAAGCAAAAGTGAATCCAAGATCTAAAGTCAATGCGTTCAGAATGAGTATGATCTAGTTAAATATTTACATTTGAAATATTTTTTCAGTTAAACTTATAAGATCATCATAAATCCGCCTCCATTTGAATGGCACAGCCGCCATAACATATCCTCTAGCAATATTAGTAGAAGTCTTTCATACAATAAAAACTTAAACGGTGGATTTAATTGAACCCGTCGAACATGCTCTAGATCCGCATCATCAAACTAATCCTTGTGTGTGGTAATAACATTGAATTAGTACATGAGAAAATATTAGAATGTCAAAGTATGTATTCTTAATTTCGTGTACCTTTCCTATTATTGAATGTCAAAATAAGGCTACAAAATTTCATTCAAAATCACATGCCAAAAGAATATTTTCAAACCATACAACCAAACATAGTAAAGTTTGAAGGTCCTTGGAGCTTTCTTGTCTCTCTAGTCAAATGATTAATTTCCAATTAACAGGTTGTCACCTTTAACACAAGCACTAATCTTTAGTTGTTTGGTTAATTATCTACCTAAATAAGGGCCCAATTAATGACCTAATCCGCATGACTTGTGTCATTAGTCATTAACCCTTATATGATAACCCAACATTATTGATGTTTTTAACCATAAAAAATCATTTGGTCCTTGAAAAGCAACGTATGGGAACTCTAATTTGTTCTATTTCCTTAGTAGCTAGTAATTAATTAGTTCCTTCTTCTAGTTCCTATATAGGGTACACTATTCTATTACTTCCTCCTTCCATTTTTAATTGTCTACTTTTAACTTTGCACTCCCTTTAAAAAAAATAAATGAAGTACGTATTTTATAATTTTACCCATAATAATAAATAGCATTTAAAAAAGTCTTGAAAAATGATTCGAGGAATTAGTAGTTAATGATAAGGGTAAAACGTGAAAAAAAATTATATTTCTCTTGATTTGCTAAAATGAACAAGTAAAAGTAAAAATATATTTTTAGTATAGTGGACAAGTAATAGTTAACGGCAGTATTTTAAAAGGCGTGGACGTAAGGCGAGGCGTTTTGCATATGCCTCAGCGAGCCGTAAGTCCCGAGGCACAGGGCGTAAGCCCCATAGGTATTTAATTTTTAATATTTTATAAAATAATATAATTACAGTATATATATATATATATATAATCTTGGAAAATGATTCGAGGAATTAGTAGTTAATGATAAGGGTAAAACGTGAAAGGAAAATTGTATTTCTCTTGATTTGCTAAAATGAACAAGTAAAAGTAAAAATATATTTTTAGTATAGTGGACAAGTAATAGTTAACGGCAGTATTTTAAAAGGCGTGGACGTAAGGCGAGGCGTTTTGCATATGCCTCAGCGAGCCGTAAGTCCCGAGGCACAGGGCGTAAGCCCCATAGGTATTTAATTTTTAATATTTTATAAAATAATATAATTACAGTATATATATATATATATATAATCTTGGAAAATGATTCGAGGAATTAGTAGTTAATGATAAGGGTAAAACGTGAAAGGAAAATTGTATTTCTCTTGATTTGCTAAAATGAACAAGTAAAAGTAAAAATATATTTTTAGTATAGTGGACAAGTAATAGTTAACGGCAGTATTTTAAAAGGCGTGGACGTAAGGCGAGGCGTTTTGCATATGCCTCAGCGAGCCGTAAGTCCCGAGGCACAGGGCGTAAGCCCCATAGGTATTTAATTTTTAATATTTTATAAAATAATATAATTACAGTATATATATATATATATATAATCTTGGAAAATGATTCGAGGAATTAGTAGTTAATGATAAGGGTAAAACGTGAAAGGAAAATTGTATTTCTCTTGATTTGCTAAAATGAACAAGTAAAAGTAAAAATATATTTTTAGTATAGTGGACAAGTAATAGTTAACGGCAGTATTTTAAAAGACGTGGACGTAAGGCGAGGGGTTTTGCATATGTCTCAGCGAGCCGTAAGTCCCGAGGCACATGGCGTAAGCCTCATAGGTATTTAATTTTTAATATTTTATAAATAATATAATTACAGTAAATATAAAATATATATATATATTTCTTCAATTTTTACACATTCTCCTTGTGTGTATGCGTGCGCGCGCGCGCTCCATCCCCATAAAAAACTAGTCAAAACAATCTATTATACGCTATTTAGAAGCACAAGTAACTTGAGTCGAAAAGAATAAAGTTTTCTACATGGAGGAACAAAAAGGATGACTAACCTGCAATTTGAACTTTGAACTTGCTGCTACGAACGAGACTGGAGTTCTCTCTGTATTTGTTAAAAAAATTGAATATTTGTTGCTTTTGGGAGATATTAGCAGACTAGCGGACAAGATAAAAAATTGGGAAAGACCATGATTTAGGGCTTCAATCAATAAAAATGTCTTGACTTTTAAATTTAATACATTTCAGTTCCTTTTTAAAACTTTTGAGTAATTACCAAGCTGATTTTTTAGAATTTGGGTATTATATGAAGGACTTATTCAACAAATTTTATTTTAATTTGAAAAGGTCTGGGGCTTACGCCTCAAACGCCCAGACGTACGCCCCGAACGCCCATACGCCTCTTGAGACTTTCGCCCCACAGGCCCACACTATCGCCTCAGTGTATTTTTGGTGCGCCTCGCCCCGAAAATACCTTTTAAAACACTGGTGAACGGAGGGAGTAGTAGGTAATTTTCTCGAGAAATTAGTTCTTTCTTTCTATTTTTTTTAAATTTAAATTAAATGGCGTTCGAATAGAGAACAATATTGCAAGGAAAAAAAATCATTAAGTCTAACTTAAAAGGGCTTTTTTCACTTTTAGCCTGCGCTAGGAATTATTTACGTTTGGTAGCCGAAAAAGTGAATAAAATTTGTATAATTTTTGTATATAACATATATATATATTCTATATATATATATATACAAAAAATATATATTTTTCGGTTATTACGTGAGAGTGACTACACAGTATAATTTCCCTAACTTATACAATTCTTGTGCTAACTTACCTCTTGAACCATCTAACAAAAGACGCATGTCATATTATTGTTGGTTTAGTGTAAACATCACGTGCACGTAAGTTCATTATCTAACGGCACTAATTTGATTCGATCTCACTGAACCCTTGTTTCACCATGTTCAAGCCAAGGTTATAGAGTAGGATACGGCGATTCTCTGTTTTGAATATACAAGTCATAAATATTTTAAGCCAGCTTATAATGACTAATAATCATTATATTATTATTAGAGTATAAAAATTATGTGATGGGGTAGTTAGAAATTCAAATCATGTTTGTTTTTTGAGTTACTCAAAGAAAGTTTTTAGTGCTTAAAGTGATATCGAAAAGGGTATTGTGTCAAATGTGTAATATCATGAACTAACTTGTTATAATATATTAAATTATATTACAACGAATCATCGATAATATAAAAAATATTTATACCGACGTCCGTGTATATAAATTACCTCCAAAACGGAAATGAATAATTTCAATAGTTGTATCAGTTAATGCAAATGCGTATATAAGGCAAAAAATTTCAGTGTCCCATAATACGCCAACTTATGAGTTGAGTTTACGTCAAACGCGTATATAAGCCAAAATTTTAAACAGAAATAGTAAAGGAAAATACGTCATTTCCTAAGTATATTTAATCTTTCCTCGTCATATTCGAAAGAAAAGCATTATCCACAAGACCACAAGTTCCATTTCATGCTCTTTGAAAGAAAATGACAAGAAACTTTTTCAAAGACTGAATCAATAATCCTATCTTATAGCCAACACCACCCAAAAAAAAAAAACAGCCAAGAAAAAAAAAGGAAAAAAAGAAAGAAGAAGAAAAAACAAATATATCCAATCAAATGGTCTTTGTTTTCATTTGTAACAATCGGATTTCAGACGAAAAATAGATACTTTAATCCTATTGTTATAACTATGTGATTTAGTTTAGTGTGACATAAGTAAATATCATAAAAGAGAGGTCAAATTTTGAAAATGAAAATTATTTTTTCAAATATATATGTTATTTAATGATTAAAATTATTTTTTAAAAATATATATGATATTAAGGAAAATGAAATGCTATTATGACACAGACTGAAAGAGAAATTTTAAAATTAAAATAATAATAAATTGGGGCACACAGAGTTAGATATTTTGGAATAATTTCTAGAATTGTGCCAAGGACAAATCCTCTTTAATTCCTTCGTATACGCAAAGGTCACTATTGTGTATACATTCGGCTCAAATGTCACTGTGTGTAAAGAAACTATATATAATTTTTTTTTTAAATTTTGTGGGAACTTAAGTCGAGAATAAAAATGTTAATATTGTAATATCCCAACTTCTTAAGTACATTGTATCCATGAAAAACGAGTTTTATGAATGAGCAACTTTCTCTTTCAATGTCCATAAAATAAAATTTCTTTTTTTCAAAAAAAATGTGTTTGTCAAGAAAATTTTGCAAGTTTTTGAAATTTTTTTGAGTTTTTCAAAAACCAAAAAACCACTTTTTCAAAATTTTGAGAAATGTTTTTTCCCCCGCTCACAAAACTGCAACATTATTTCAAGTGAAATGTATGTCCAAACATAATTTCAAATTGTAAATTCTATTTTTCAACTTAACTTTAAATATTAATTTTTTTCAAAAATTACAATTTTTATGTTTAAAATTTTTATTTTATTCTTTTTCTACGTGATTTTATAATCATACAAATATAATACTTGTAACATATTTAAGATAATGCAATACTTGATCAGCTATAGCAACTCTTTTTGCTCCAATTATCTTTTATTATCTTATTGTTATTCCTGCTTCTTTTTTTGTGGCTTCTACGCTATTTCAACACTGTCGTGATTATGCTTTCAGCGGAGAGTTTATAAGAAATAATTTTTATCATCGTTAGAGGTAAGGTCTGCGCTACACGTATATACGGAGTAGTAATTAAACCGAAGGATCCTCTAATTGGGTGAGATTAAACTAGAAAAATAGAGAAAAGTCAACCAATATCAAAGAAAAAAAAAGGGTGTTTTAGTAAATCGAAACCTACGACGACAAACTCACAGAGCTACATCCTACAACTCTAAACACTGTATACTACTTATATTAGTCTGTTTCTCAGTTTTGCTGTTCCAGCAACTCCTTTTTCTTTCTTTTGCTGTCTTCTTCTTGCCTGTGTCTCCTTCACGCGCATGAAACAATTTTGTTACAGTCTACTGTGTAAGAAAAAAGCTTCTATTGGGACCCACTTCATGACGATGTTGACGTGTCGTTCTCTGCATGCTTCGACCAGTTGTTTTTATTTTTATTTTTTATTATTATTCATTTATTTGCATAATAGCAAAAGGGGCCGGTACATAAAACATCCCACATTCACATAGGATACGGAGAAAGCCACACTCCAAATATGGACGTAAGTATCTTGTTGCACGCGATGTCACGGGACACCTCTTTGCACTGATAATGCAAGTTAGAATTCACGCAGGCCCCCAAAGGATATGATATAAACAACCTAACGTAATGTAAGCTAGCATTTACACAAGGTTAGAGGAAGTGTAGTACCCAAAAAGGTATGATATAAACAGTCTACGATTCGAACCCTTGAACTATAGGTCGAACGGAAATATCTTTACCGTTGTTACATGACTCCATATTTATTTATATATTATTATAGTACATATTATTTGTATAAATATAATATGAAAAGAAAAAATGACTTGTCAGATATAGCTGTAATGGACCCTCATGGTTTTTGGTTACACGGTTAACGAGGAGATCTAATAAATCGGAGGAAGTGAAGACAAGTTTTACGAATTACGATTTGGATTTTGTGTGCGGCGGAGGAGGGGTAGTTTTGGTATTTCAGTTAGTTGTTATTTGGGGCTAGGGTAGTGTGTCAATTTATCCTTGGAATGATTTTTTGGCAGGGTTTTGTGGGGAAAATCGAAATTTCAACATTGAGTGGATGTTGTTTATTTCGAATTATTTTTATGTTGTAGCTTTCCATTGTTTGTTTTTTTATTTGAATATCTAGGATGGAGTTGAGTAAAATAAAATCTTTTGGGGGGCAATAACAAATATTTGGTTAATCATGAATGAGTTTATGACTTTTCCAAGTTGGATCAATCAATAAATAATGTAAATTGAAATTAAATAATAGAATGGATAATATGTTAGAGTCGAGGAATTAAATTTATTATATACTCCTATTTATTTTGTTGGATTATAAGTGTGTTTAGTATAATTACTTGTTGATATGTTAAGTTACTTAAGCTTTTTCTTCGACATTTATTGTATCTATATTTTTAATTTTTTTTAATCATTTGAATATTCATATTTACTAATCTGATTAATCATAATTTACACTACGCATCAAATTTCTTAGATTTAACTTGTTGGATAAAAGTATTCAATAAGATTCAACTCGTTGTAGCTTTTGTTGCGTACAACTTCACTTATAGAATAATCTAGTGATATATAATAATACTATCCATAATTATGTTGATAAGAATACAAGTTTTAGTAAC
This sequence comes from Nicotiana otophora, assembly GCA_000715115.1. Lineage (NCBI taxonomy): Eukaryota > Viridiplantae > Streptophyta > Magnoliopsida > Solanales > Solanaceae > Nicotiana > Nicotiana otophora. Next base: position 31,384 of record AWOL01S0026025.1, on the reverse strand, counting down.
ATTTCTTATTACAGCAAGTGGACTTTATGATCGGTTGGGGTTATATACACCAAAAAGATCCTTAACATGGTAGGGTCTGTAATTAATCAGTCATTGATCACTCTTTAATCCAATCCATAAATTCAAGAAAATGTCATTAAAAAAATCTAAATATTAAACCCCATGTTCACCAATTCTACACGCTAAAATTATCATTCTCTAGTAATTAAGAAAAAAGTGAAAAAATCTATAGAAACAAAACATACTTCAAATGATACCATACGCAAAAAATTAAAGTCACTACAAATTATAAAACTATAGCAATCAAAACCCTTTTTAAAAAATAAAAATAAATTAACGTGTCAATCTTTCTTGAATGTAGGGGTGTAAAACCGAACAGAAAAACCGCACCAAACCGTCAAACCATATCGATTAAAAAACCCGACTATGTTTGGTTTGATTTGATTTGGTATTAAGTAAAAAAATCCGAACCAAACCGACATATAAATATATAAATTTTATATATACTTTTAAGATTTTATATAGAATTTTCTTTAAAAATTGTCTAGAAATATTTGGGATTCTCTTATGGGATATAATATTAAATAGAATATGAAGTGGCCCATATTTATTAACCTTAAATAATTGGTTGTATGATCACTTTCTTATCAAGTGTTACTGAAATGCGTCAATCTCTTTGTTTTTCCATATTCATATGTCAAGATCTATTGAATTCTTATATCTTTTCGAATTTGAAGTGGTTATTATTATTTAGGTATCATCTTGATTTTTATGTTTAGTTACTAAATTTGGTTAACCTTGAAAGTGTACATCAACGAAAATTATTGTCAGACGACTAAAAAATTAACTATCGTGTGTTACTAAGAAAATTCTCCTATAAGAATATTTTAATAGATAATATGTTTGTCAAATTTTTAAATTATTACTAAACATATACTTACTTATAAAAAATCTAACAAAGTAAGATTGAAATAATATTTAAGTAACAAAAAATCCGAAAAATCCGACAAAACTGAACCAATCCAAACTGATGTAGTTGGTTTGGTTTGATTTTGATAAAAACCGAACCAACTCGGTCCATGTACATCCCTACTCGAAAGAATAACTATAATGGTGGGTCCAAGTATAAGCATAGCAGCACCTTTTAAATTTGAGGCTAAGGGAATAATAGCTTTACATGGCCCATTAATGAAAACATATAGTAGATTACTACATTGATTAACAAAAGGATAAAACAAATGTATTACTACTATTTCACCACTTTATACAAAAGTAACAATCAGGTTTTTATCTTCCAATGAAATGGTAAGAAATTGGCTCAATGAAGGTGAGTGGAACCAGTGGCGGAGCCACAATTTTCACCAAGGGGTCAAAAATAAAAAAATAAAAAAATGCGGAGAAGCCAAACAGATTATATATATATATATATTCATGTAAATTTTTCTTTTACTTTATATATACAGTGTAATTTTCCGGCAAAGGGTCCGATGAACTTCCATTGTCACTGAGTGGGACCCATACTTGAAGTCTTACGTGAGCAACTATAAAAAAAAAAGATGCTCTTGTTTCACCAATATTGACAAATAGATAATGGTTCCATGTTTTAAATGTTTAATCATGAAATTAAGGGTTAATTAAGGGAGCTGCATTTAGTTGGCTGGTCTATTTAGATTTGCCAAGTGGCAAAAATTATCACAACTAACATGTTTACGTAAGAAATATAATAATAGCACAGTAATTATTTTGTCTTATTAACTTTCAATTACTATGTGAAGTGGAATGATATTCTAAACTTGGCTAAGTATTTTCAATCATTTAAGGGTTGTTGCCCAATGACATCTACTTACCAATCCGTAGCTTACGTTGGTAATACTTTACTTATTCTGTTGTATTATTTCTTTAAATAAAATATTTATGTTAATTATTACTTAAATTCTTGTGTATCGTATTGCTAAAAAAGTGTTATTTTACATAACAGTCAATTTGGTATGGTCGCATCGTTACCTTATTTTTTTCCTTTCATCCATTTCTTATTATTAAATAATCATATTTTATCCTTTACCTCACCTTACCTTATCGTATCTTACATTTTATTTGTAATATTGTAAGTTTATTCTTTATATTGCTGGTGCGTGACATCATGAAACGACAACAAATAATAAATTCTATTCAAATGTTATATTTATTAAAATAATATAGTACAATATAACTTATACAATACGATACATTATGAAATAATATGTAACAATGTCCAAACAAATTATTAAGCTTTGAAGATACGCAAAAGAGACAATAAATTATAAGTAGAATTTTGAATAAAAAATAGTTATTTTGGAAGAGCTTTCCCAAATTTGAGAATTAATAAGCGTATAATTTCGTAATATTATTTATTTGTGAACTTATAATTCTGTAACAGAATAGAAGCTCATCATCCTTGTTGCTTGAAAAAATTCGCCTAACTCTTATAATCATCATTTGATGACGACTTTAATGTCATGATATTAGGATGTTACATCAATATTCCCATCTATTTTTGTCATTTCTTTTTAAAGAAAAAGAAAACAATGCTCCATTTATATTGTTTAGTTTGGTAAGTGGAACGAAACTATGCTTCTCTAATCTCTAGGATCTTGAGTTTTTTCTTTTGGTTGATTGTTTCATTTATAATGGCCATATTTTTATTCAATTTGTATTTATCTTGATTATTTTATTCGGTACTTCTTATCTCCTATTATTACAGGTATCACATAACTCTACACTAAGGCTTGGACAAAAAATAAATTAATATATTTTTGTCTCTACTAACAATTGAACTATTATCTTTGAAATTATTTCTTACTTTAATTTATTGATCACTAGGTTACGTTCTTAAGTTTCTTTTTGTTAATTGTTCTAATTTCGTTGTCACTTTCACTATGTATATGTCCAAAGAAATATTTTAGCTGGATAAGTTTCTCACATCATATCCTTCTCTAATTTATATTTTCAAATGAGAGTTGATAATATTCAAAATTTGAGGGTTTCGACCCAATTTTATACTAACAATGTGTCGTTAATCGAAAGCTATAATAATTTGATTATATTCATCAACTAGACTACCAATTATAATAAACAATTCCGAAAATTTTCTACTATAAATGACTCGTTCAAATTCAATGAGGAAAACTCACCTAAGCCAAATTAGACAAACCACGCATAATATTTGTGTATTTATTAATATCACAATGAATCGTCTAATGATAGTCAAACTAATCATGGCTTTTAATATAAATAATTAGTTTTATTTAACACTATTTAGCATACCATTCATTTAATATTTTAACATTTTTATATTCTTTTTTTTTTAAATTTTAACAATAGTATATTTGGGGTTGGGAAAAGTGAGGTGTATAGCCCCCCCCTCCACCCCCAACTTTACACAACTAATGGGATGCCCACATCATCAATTATCTTCCAAAGAATAAAGTGTAGGATAAGCATGTCAAGTAAGTGGCGCATTTTAGCATCAAGCCTTTACTTTTTTACGCGCCGATTAATCGCCAATCTTCCTACTTAGCTTCCTTTAGCTCGTAGGCCGTATTATCAAAAGCATAGATACCTTTTCTTTTTCTTCTTTTTTCCTACTTCTCCATGTGAACTGAACCAAAAACAACTGGCATTTCCCACAACCATTCTTTTTCTTTTCTTTTTCCTCTTCCACTCTATATCTACTACTACTACTAGTATGTAACTAGAGAACTAATACCTAATAAGAATATAAAATTTAAAATTTATGAGTTGTATGTTAGTTACATTAGATTAATATAATGAATTTTTTAATAAAAATAAGAGATTTACTTTTACAAATAGCACAATTAAAAGGTCAATTGGTTTTGTGGCTCTTTACAAATACTTTTAGTTATAGGTATGATCCTACCTTTTTTTTTACACATAAAAAATTTACTTTTATACGTAAGAGATATTTTACACATAAGAGATCTAAAAAAATTATTTTCTTAAATTATAAATTGTAAATAAGCATGGTGTACAAATAGCACAAATGCACAAATAAGACTAAGCAAAATTTACTGAATTCGTCGTACTCGTACTTAATATTATAGCTCCATCTTAAGTAGTATTCTTTTGTCTCATTTTATATGGCAGAATTTTAGTTTTATTTTATCATGAAAAAATAGCATCTTTCCATATTTAAAAATAAGTAACTGTAATTATGGTTACATTATATTATTATAACTGCATAGTGATAGTGAACAAATGAAGCATCTTAAAACACTGTAAATGGTTGAGTCATTTTCAATCTTTATAGATGCAAAGATATTACTATTAGACAAGAAATGGTGTAACAAATTTGTATATTGTAAAGTGTAACATCTGAGAAATGCTTAATTTTATGAATAAATTTATTGCAAATGATAAATATGAGATGATTTTGATTTTTTTCTTTAGCTTTTGTATGCTTTTTCTTCTCAACCTTCCCACTTGGATGATGAGATAATGATGTACTCCAACCTCAACAGCATATGCTCCAACACCCAAAAACTCGAGAGAGAGAGAGAGAGAGAGAGAGAGTGTTTTTAGAAAATAAAGGTACTTTCTTTTTATCCCACAAACAAACTGATCATTCATTCCAGTTGTTTTTGCAGTGAAACACAACTGGGATTTACCTCATTTCTATCCATTATGAGATTTTCTGGCAAAAAGTTTTGATCTTGATAGCTTCTTTTGCTTTTCTGTTTGCTGCTCTACTGTTGGGTGAAAATAGGAGCTTGATATAGAAAAGAATCCAGAGGGAACTGAATATAGAAAAAAAAACTTCTTTTTTCTGTTCCATTCAGTGATTCCATTACAGTTTGCCAAAATAACATCTGGGGTTTTTAACCACTTGCTGTCTTTGTCTTTTGATGGGATTTTATTGCTTCTTGAGTGAGCAAAATTCAATCTTTTTATGTTCAAGAATCTGTTTTTAATCAATTTCAGAGGTGGGGTTTACAGGAGTTTTGAAGATAATCAATTTCAATTTTTTTTTCTTGAAATTATGAGCTGTGTTTGTAGAGAATTGACTGAAATTCAGCTCAATTATTGAAGATAAAGTGTTGTTCTTGAAGGGGTCATTGACTTTTAATGAGCTTTTCTGCTTTAAGTGGCTTTGCTCTTAAGCTGTCAAGGCATTTTCTGAAGATATGTAGGTGGATTTTATTAAAGATGTCACTAAATTGCAAATTGTTGGGAATGAATGGAAGCTTCTCTTCAAGTTTTAGGCTGAAGAAAGCCAAAGAGTCTTTGCAAGTACCAAATTGTGGGTGGAGTTGGCAAAGAAAGCTTTTGTTTTTGTGGCTCATTTTCTTTGGTGTTGGATTTGTTTGGTTGGTTATTAGCTTAAATGGTGTGGTTTATAGTTTGAAGCAGGAGAGTTCAGAACCAAATGAAGATAAATCTGATTTTATTCTAGAACATTTCAATGTCACCAAGCAGCAAATTCAAGCTTTAGCTACCTTATTCTTTGAAAAAGATCAGGTATCCTGCAGTTACTTTGAATGCTTTTGGTGTCCTTTTCTTTTGACTTTTGAATAGTTGCTGCTATGTATATATTCTGTTCTGTCACAACTAGTAAAATTTTCTGCAAGGAGAAAAAATTTAGAAGATTGCAGATGTAGTGAGAAGGTAGCTAGAGCTATTTCAATTACATTTAAAAAAATTAGCTATATGGGGTTAAGTTGCAGACTTTCTGTGTTTGATCTTAACTGCTGAGAGTCTTTCATCTGAGTGAAACCTTATGGCATTTTAAGGAAACCCGCAACCGATTCATATTTATTGAGGTGCTGGTATTTGTTAAGGTGCTGGTTTCAAATTGGGAAAAGAGTTCCTAAGTTCTCCCGGTATAATCGTGGATGTGGGCATCCAGCATTTCCCTTCCGACAATTTGTTCCTTCTTCTTGCCTTTTGTTTGTTACTGTTCGCGTGGAGTTAAGTAGACGCTCTCACTTTTCTTCATTGAAATTTCACTTATTTTCATTTTTCAGTTAGCACCCTGTAGATCAGATAGGCAAGGTGAATGTTTGAACTTGGTTGGAAGTGTTTGATACTTCGTAAAAGATTTAGTCCAATTATAGGCATTGCAATCATTGAAGAAAGCTTCCTTCCGTAAATCAATATGCAGCTGGAATTTGCTCCTCCTACATTGCTAATGTGTAATGGTGTGGCTCTTATGGTTATATTCCCATTTTTGCAAATGGGAAAGCAGTTTGGAATTGCGATTTCCTTAGAAGGTGAAAAACCAAAATTAGTTCTTAGGTAATAACATATCTCTAATGACCTACCAAAATTTATTGCAACTGTTGCATTGCCTTCTGAAGCCACCTATTGTTTGCTTATTCCCACATGTAACAAAAAATTGTCGGAGAAATTAAAATTCAAAATAAATATCCCTCACATAACATCTTGATTAGAAAAAATCGAATATTTTAAACACCTTCAGAAGGTATTATCTTTGAGAACTTCCTCTAGTTATCATTAAAGTTAGCTAGTTTGTAGAGTAAATTTGGAACTCATAAGCGCACTCACCTTACCTCCTGTAAATTTAACATCATGTACAAAACAAACGTTTCAGGCTTGGCTGGGGGAAAGGGAGAAGAGATGAGTGAGTAGAAAAGAGATGGGCAAAATTAATGAAGGGAGTTTTGCCATAGGAAATATAGCTATTGCTTTCTACTTTGGATGGCAGCTTTAGAAATGTAACCTGAAGTTCTGGAATAACATGATAAGCGTGGCTTGACGTGTTGTATTACTTGAATGTCACTTTTACTGCTCCCTTTTTTCGGAACTACCTTAGAGACTTTGCTAATATTTGATTTCTGAATGATCAAAAAGAAAATTGTTGTCGAAGGGAAAAGAAAAAAGAGGTCATCTTTTCATGCTGTTCCCTTTCTTATGCTTAGCGATTAGATATCTCTGTTTATAGTAATTGACCTCAGTGATCTTAACTGTGTAGATTTCATCCTTGAAATGCTCAAAAGGTCCTGTGCAGGAAATGCCTATGAGTACTACCATTACTTGCCTTCTCAAGGTGCTAGGTTCAGAGAATCTGAAGTACGAGCAGCAATATGAGATGGCCGTAGAGAACTTTCAAGCAAAAGGCCAGTGCCCAGTTCCAGATGAGGATGCACTGAGAAATAGTGACATTTCACTAGATGACAAGTCGTTGCCATTTGTTTTACATCGTTTATCTTCACTAGTCTCAGCAGATCCTCAGTTCTTTCAAAAGGTGAGCCCTTATGAGTGATTAGAAATTGATCTTTAAAATCTTTGCCTTGCGATTGACGAAAATTCCATCTCGATTTTAGTTGGTTATGTTCATGAAGTCTTTGCACAAACGAATAGTTTACTTAATTGGGGCTCTGTATATTCTTACTTCTCTGTACATTGGACTTTATGGCCAGGAAGTAGTTGTATCATTTAAAGGCCGACTTGCTAATTGGAATTATCCGGATTTTAGTACACATATTTGTATGTACACGTGCACTCTAACTACTACCAATGTATGGCAAGAAGTTCCAACATGCTTTTGTTCTAATGTGTCAATTGTCCTCTCCATGTAAATAATTTGCGTATTCAACATGTGGTCTGAATAATGAGAATATTAAACCTCAAGAAATGCTTGCTGGATTGGTAAACCCTGTGATTATCTAGATCACTCACCCCGTTTTTATGTGGTTCATTTATATCAGAAAGCATCACAAATAAGAGAAGTTGGGAATCATAACGCAGATCATTGTAATAGTATTGCCTTTTGTTTCACAAAACTATGCTGGTGGGTCCTTCTTGGGATTGTGGTCAGCTGGAAGATGCTTCAGTTGTGTACAAAATGTGGGGAAAATCAACAGCACAGCTTCATTCAGCAGCAACCACTGTCTCAACAACTTCATCCGCTACAGCAGTTGCAGCAGCAGCAAGCTTGGATTTCCTCTCGAACTGGTGGGAAGTGGAGGAAAAAGCTTCTTGTTATCTTTGTCTCTACTGGGGTGATCAGTGCCATCTGGTTGTATTGGTACATGAATGCAGACATTGCATTGAGAAGGAAAGAAACACTGGCAAGCATGTGTGACGAACGAGCGCGAATGTTGCAGGACCAGTTCAACGTAAGCATGAACCATGTTCATGCATTGGCTATTCTTGTTTCCACATTTCACCACGGAAAGCAACCTTCTGCGATAGACCAGGTACGATTATATCTTTCATTTAGCTTTGACTCTTATTATATGTGTTCTTCCTTGCCCCCCTCCCTCTTCGGTGGAAGCAGGCTTAGGCTTTTTTGTAGCAATATGGTATGCTGTTTATCCGATTCTAGAACTCGTGCTAAATGATTGAACTGGAATAGTTATACTATGAACTGCAACTTGCAGTTTTTATAAATGATATAAATCAACAGAAACTATCATTTAGACAAAGTTTCTATACCACTCCCTCTCCCACCGCCAAAAAATGACAAAATGAGAAAAGGTTAAAGCTGATAAAGTGGGAAGTTGGAAGAGTGTATGAGTTTGTCTTTGGACTTTGAAAGTAACTATGATATTATATTCTTGTGTTCTACAGAAAACTTTTGAAGAATATACCGAGAGAACAGCTTTTGAGAGGCCACTTACAAGTGGTGTTGCCTATGCTTTAAGGGTTCGTCACTCAGAGAGAGAAGAGTTTGAGAAGCTGCATGGGTGGACAATCAAGAAAATGGAATCCGAGGACCAAACTTTAGCGCAAGATTATATCCCTGCAAACTTGGATCCTGCTCCTGATCAAGATGAATATGCACCTGTCATATTTTCACAACAAACTGTTTCCCATATCGTCTCGATTGATATGATGTCAGGAAAGGTGTGCATTCTTAGTTAAAAATTCTTCTTCCTCTTTTACTAGTTTATTGAATATCATACTCTAGTAGTAAAACTGGCTTAGATGGTATGTGGGTTATAAATACAGATGACAATGGGTGAAGGAGGTTTTGGATGGTGAAAGCTTCACCTGCTACCAATCACCCCATCCTTCGATGTCCTGTTGTGCTAGATTTTCTTCTCCTTTTGCCATTTTAATGTTTTTCATTAATTTTCTTAATACTTAACACCCACCCACCCCACCCCACCCCACCCA
>AWOL01S0026025.1:0-10095 GCA_000715115.1 Nicotiana otophora | reverse complement strand
CCAAAAAAAAAAAATATTGCCAACACCAAAGCGAGTCTGTAAATATTTGATCACCTAATTCACGAGCACATCTTTGATGATCTCTATCTCCGCATCAGGTTTGACGCGACAAGACAAATACGCAGTCTAGAAAACAAATACAACGAAAAAGTCGATTCTGGTGAGTTACTTCCCAGCATGTCTGCCAAAGTGGCTCATTGGTACACCCCAATATTAGCAATGACAGCAGATGTAATTCAAGCAACAAATGAAGAGTGCATGAAGTGTGGGATGGATGATTATGTATCAAAACCGTTTGAAGAAGGACAACTTTATTCAGCAGTGGCACGCTTCTTTGAGTCAGGTTGATTAGGACATTGTTAACCGTGCAGCGACGTCTTTTGAGGTTCAGTCTGATGGTTTAGTTAACTTGTTTCCGGGATAAAGGGCCTAAGTTATTTGGATATCTAACGAATTCCTCTGTTGGTAGCGGAGGACGGAGCTTTGGCCAGTCAGATGTCTGACAGCCGATTCCCACTGTTGCTGCTGGATGATTTAGCAGCTCATCCGAAAAACGTCTACTCTTCCCTTTTGTGGTAACTACCTGCCTCTTTATCAAATAGATGAACTTTCTTCCTTTGCATCTTAAACATATCAAATGAAATGTTTTCTTCCTTAGTGAAGCTTTTCTACTTCATAAAGATTGATTTGTAGACCTTTATATTGAAGTAAGCATCTGTTTAGGACCCCATTCCTATAGATTTGTTATGCAAAAACTTTCAACTCTGGAAATGCATGAAAAAAAGACAGGAATTTGATGGTGTGCTTGTATGCATATTTCGGTGATACTTACTCGACCCATGCACATGTACTGATGTCCATTCATTTGCAGGAATGATGGCTAACAACCACTAGGTACGGAAAATAATGCATGGATACTCCCGGACTGCAACCAATCGCTGACGAGGACTATCCCACATGAAGGCAATAAGAGAAGAAACTTTATTCTGCATATGTATATTACACCTTTTTTCTGTGAAGTTCCTGTCAATTGAAGCCAGTTTGCTAACTCCGTTGAAGCAGGTTCGTGCCAAAATGCTCATGTTCATTTATAGGTCCCGAGATGTATCCTGTATTTCGGGTGATCTCATAGAAAAAGATGTAAATAGCGTAGACATGAGAGTGCAGTATAGTTGGTTTTTTCATTTTGAACCATTTTTTTCTTTAATTTCACCTGAGTAGGGGTTGAGTTTAGGAAGTTAACTGTGGGTATTATGAGATCAGGTTAGAATAGGATCTACAATGAAAATTCTTTGTTGATGATTAGGTTTTTCTTCTTGTATAAGTGTTTCTGTAGTGAGTCAAGTATAGTTAAAGCTATAGATTGTGTAATATTCTGTAAATAAAGGTGCTGAAAATAGGTTGAGCTTGGTGTTGTAAGTGATATAGTTTATACTGTTGAATACTGAAATGTAACCATATCTTTTGGTGTGAATATGAATTCTTTGCATTGTAAGAGCCAGTACAGATTTGCTTTGGCTCAACAGCAGAAGTACTATAGCAGGAGATATGTGGTAGCTAGGCGCACGTCACGAGTTCAAATCACGTCGTGCATCAAGTCCGGTATTATTTAAGAAAAAATGACATTGTAAAATTAATAGTCCAAAAAATGTATAAAATTTATATTATATATATATATACATACATATACATATATATATATACACACACACATTCTGTATGTTATATACAAAAATAATATAAATTTGATACACTTTTTTGCTACTAGAGGTAAATAATTTTTGGCGCGGGCTAAAAGTGATAATAACTCGATATTTAAGTGGTAAAAATATAAAGGCAGGCTCATTATCCATGCTATATACTTTTGATTATATAACATGGGATAAAGGAATTAGTCTAAAAATCTTTTGGAAGAAAGTTTATTAAAAACTTACGATAAAGTTGTCTCTGTATAATTTTATAAGTAACGGGTTCGAATCATAAATATAGCGACTAAAGTTTGAATTAAGGTAAGATGTTTACATCACACTTTTCAATTTAGCCCTTCGTAAACGTGATATATTTTGTGAAGTGGACTGCCTTTTAATGATGCTCAAACACCAAGTAAAACTGGGGAGAGGCGGATCAAGAATTTTAAGTTTATGGGTTCCTAAAGAATCTGAAGTTAATATATAATATTAACTTCATTAACGAAGTGGGTTCCAAGCTATATATTCTTATACATTTAATGAATTTTTCAATACAAATACAGAATCTAGACAAAAACTTCCGGGTTCACGGGAACCATAGTTATTATGCTGGATAATCCATGTGACAGTACAAGTCTTAATTCTTTCTCAAAGAAAATAGAACTTCTCCGTCCTAATTTACGTAACAAAATTTAAAAACAAAAACAAAAAAAATATCTAAAAGTAAATGATTTCTAAATTTGAGATGAGCAATCAACAATTTCCCAGCTACCGGGTATGCACGTTACCGGTAACCTCAGGGTTACTTTACTTCTAATTAGTATACATACCCACGCGATGCGCGGATAATATTCAAAAAATAAACGGCAAAAAATATTATAAGTAAAAAAATAGTAAAAGACATATGATACTTCTTTTAGTTAGTTTTGTCTTACCATTCAAAAAACTAATTTTACATATCGCACTGATTTTAAGATGGAACTTTGTCTATACAAAAATGGAAAAAAATTTGCAATCGAATAGATAGTTTTTTTAAGTAATATGCATGTATGAAAAATAAATTATATATCAATGAAATTACAAAAGTATAAATATATTTAGTAGAATTAGAACCAAGTTAAACTGCATATTTTACTATCAAGGTGTAAGGGATAATAATGCTAACATATAGCACCAATGTAGTGCCACTGCATCAACTATCCAATTCAATCAAATGTTCGAAAGAAAGGCATAAATGCAAAAGTAGTGAAAGAAAGTTGGAAAAAAGTTCATTATCCCATGTACTATTGTAAATAGTATATGTTTGCCCTCTGTTTCACTTTACGTCCAAAATTTATCCTACCGTTAATAAAGTAAGTGGAAGTGCCCCTAACTCTAACGGATGACCAATGTGGCAGCTGACCCATTCCATTTTTTCCATGTAGATGTCAAGTCACTTATTTACTCAATTTAAAAAAAATAAAACATATCCCCCCAACCCCACCCTTTCCGGGCTCCCTACTTCTTTTTCTTCCATGAGTCCTTCATCTTTGCTTCAAATTTTTCAGTCCAAACTAGGCTAAGTTTTTCATCAAACTAACTCAAGTTGCAACTATAACTTCTCGACATTAATATTCTCAACAAATTCCAGCTAACAATATGCTTAAACTTTAGCAAATTAGAATACCCATTTTATGTTCTCAAGCATTCTTACAAATCCTTCAATACAATTTTTTTTTCCAAATCTATAAACATCAGTGTTATTCTTCCTGTTTCAAGCTCCAATTTTTATTTTTTTTCATTCGATTTTATTAGGAAACAAGCAATAATTTTAGATTCTTAGTCTTTTTTTCAACTTCAAATTTCGGCAACCTAAAAAATGGAGTACAAATTTGTTCTTCACTTAAATCCACAAAATTAATGTTTGATTCACGATTTTAAGCTCCAAACAACAACACCCAGCTGATTTCCTCCATATATAATCAACAAATAGAATTGTCAACTTTAATTTTTCGACACCCAAAGAACACACCATAGTGGGTTTCGAGATTCTCACCACTAAATTTTTAAACTTGAAACAGAGTTGAGTGATAACACTAGTGAATCCAACAACTTCATAAAGGGTCACACCAAATCATGGGCCAGAGACGGAGAAACGATGAAAGTGTGATGTAACGACCCGACTTGTCATTTTAAGAATTTACGCCGCGTTCAGCGACTTAAGGCCCCAAGCAACTTCGTAATACGTATTATGACTTTGCGTGTGCGGTTGAGTTAAGTTTTTGGAAGGTTCTGAATTAGATTGGAAGAACAATCCTTATTTTTGAAGTTTAAATGAAAAGAGTTCACCGGAGTTTGACTTTTGAGAAAACGACTCAGAATAGGATTTTGATGATGTCAATAGTTTCGTATGGTGATTTCGGACTTAGGCATATGTCCGGATTTGGAAGTCCGTAGGACAATTTGACGCATTTTGGCGAAAGTTGAAAAATAAAAGATTTTTAGAAAGTTTGACTGGGAGTTGACTTTATTGATATTGGGGTCGAAATTTGATTCCATAAATTGAAACACCTCCATTATGTCATTTAAGACTTGTGTGCAAAATTTAAAGTCATTCCGGATTGATTTGATACGTTTCAGCATAAATTACAGAATTTAGAAAATTCATAAACTCATGATTCGATTTGAGGCGCGATTCATAATTTCGACGTTGTTTGATGTGATTTGAGGCCTCGAGCAAGTCCGCGTTATGTTATGGGACTTGTTGGTATGTTAGGACGGGGTCCCTAGGGGCTCGGGTGAGTTTCGGACCATTTCTAGGCCATTTTTAGTTACTGGTTTTTGGCCACAGAGGTATGCATCGCGATCGTGGACAAATGGTCGTGATCGCAAAGAGCAATTTTGTCGTTTGGACACTGTGAATCGCGATCGCGGAAGCCTTTTCGCGATCGCGTAGAGGAAAATTCTGCTGCACTGACATGATTTTGGAAGCTTATATCTCGCAATCTATAAGGAATTTGGAGATGATCCAAAAATAAATGTTGTAGCCCTTTGTATCTATTATTCAATAAATCAAATCGTTTAGTATTTGGAGTTGTGTACATAAGGTTATAATGGATATACTACAGGCTGTCTGGGAAGAGTTTGGAAATCGCGAAGAAGAAATTACTGATGCACATGGCTGAATTTGAAAGCTTATATCTCGAAAGCTATAAGGAATTGGTAGATGAGAAAAACATGAAAGTTGTAGTTCTTGATGTTTGGTTTTCAAAAAGTCAAACAATTTGTCATTTGGAGTTTTGTACAAAAAGTTAAGACCATTATACTAGAGGCTATATGGAAGAGTTGGGTAGTTTGTGCTTCGCGATCGCGAAGAGCAAATTTTGAGCTGGAAAATTTTGTGTTTCGCGATCGCGAAGAGTAAATGCCTAGACAGAAGCTATTTTTCGAGGTTTCGGTTATTTTAACATATTTGGAGCTATAAAGCTCGGATTAAAGCAATATTTTAGGCGATTTTTAAGGGAAACATCGAGGTAAGAGTTCTTAACTCAATTTTGGTTAAATTACCCGAATCTATTATTGTTTTTATCATTAAATTAATGTTTGGGGTGGAAAATGGTAGAAATTTTATAGACTTTAAATTGAGGATTTGGAGGTCGATTCATTATCGAAATGTGATAAAATTGGTATGGTTGAACTCGTATCGGAATGGGTGTTCGGATTTCGTAAAAATTCTGTCGGGTTCTGAGATGCGGGTCCTGCGTTAACTTTTGACTGACTTTTTAATGTGAATTTTTAAGACGACATTTTATTATCTGAAATTATTTCTGATTAATTTTAATAAAGTTATATAATTTATTTGGCTAGATTTGAGCCGTCCGGATGTCATTTCACGCAAGAAGGCTATTTTGGAATATCGGCCTAACTTCAAAAAGGTAAGTATCTTGCCTAACCTTGAGTGGGTAAAATTACCCCTTAGGCATTGAGTCTTATATGGAAATTGTGTAATTGAAAACCATGTACGCGAGGTGACGAATACGTACTTGGTTTATATGTGCAAATTACATTGGTTGAAATTCGTAGACGTCCTTATGTATTAAATTGGAAAATTATTGGAACATAGTAAATCCTTGTTTGTTATTTATTTTTATATGATAATTTGGTGTGATTGCCACCTTGATTTTTATGTGGATCACGTGTTTTGTTGAGTTGATATTTCCTGGAGATAATTTCATTATGGATTATTCATTTGTAAATAATTTATTAAATAAATTTAAAAGGAGGCATTAATCTATTTGTCAAAATTTTGGATTAAAGAAGGTGTTGTTATTGATGAATTATTTTCCAGTTCATGTTGTTGAAATTGGTATTGAGTTATAAAGGTCGTAAATCATATTGAGGCAAAGTGTTAAATTGTGAAATATTATTTTGTTGTTGTTCACTCCCGGATATCTTATTGTGAAAAATAATGTATTGTTGATTTCTGTGGCAAATTGTAATATTTGAGCACTTGAGGTGTAATTTGTGATATGTTTTGATATTTGAGCACTTGATGTGCAATTTGTGATATGTTGTAATATTTGAGGACTTGAGGTGCAAGTTGTGTTATGCTATGATAATCGGGCACTTGAGGTGCGAATTGTGATATTGATACGCATGCGATGGTATAAGTTCTAGGTGTTGAAACGCATGCGGTGAGATAAGTGGGGGCTTGATACGCGTGGCTAGTAGGGGAACTACTAAAAGCCACGCGGTGTGATAAGGGTAGCTAAAACACGGATTGTTATTTCGGGAAAAATAATTTCTAAAAACTAAATGTGAAAGCTCCCGCAGTGATATAAGGAAAGATTAAAATTTATTTATGATTTAGGACTACGAGTCGGTACCTCGGGAGTGCCCTTTTTGTTGATATTTCTCTATGGCTGCACTTGCCTTTGGTTATTTTATTTTTTCGTGATATGTAAATTCTTGTGTTCTTCCGTGATGTATTATTTGATTTTATTATGTGTTTTGTATTACTTGTTGTATTGTGTTGGCTTTGGCTCTTCGTACGAGATTCTGAGGATTTGTGTTTCTGGTTTTTATTGGTTTTCGAGGTTTGAGTTGTTTTGAATAAAAGAAATTGCTATTATGTTTTAATTTAATAAATTTTATATCCAAATCAGTAGCTATCAGATGCTTCATTTTAATTGAAATGTCATTTTCTTCACCCAAACGAGTTCAAAAATAAACTCATTTCTTTATTGATTTCTTACTTGGTTTAAAAATTGTAAACTTATTTTATTGAAAATAAATTGATCATGTGGATCTTATATACATTGATACTTTAGTACGTGAGTTGTCTGTGCGGTTGTAATAGAGATATGGGCACAAGGTGCCGTGAAAATATGAAAGTGGGCTGAGACCCGTATTTTATGATTATGAAATGAGGTGTCACATAGTGACTTTTATTTGAAAGAATTATATTCGAAAGATTTTTATTTGAAGAACTTATATGTGAAAGATTTATATTTGAAGGACTTACATTTGAAAGATGTATATTTTGAAGGACTTGATTAATTGGTTATACTTGTGTTCATTATTCGCTTGAGTAATATTTATGGTGTTTTTGCTGCCTTGCTGTTTATATCACTAGTTGATTATTGTCGATATAACTGCTATTTGTCTTTCCATTATTTTGTATGCTATATTGCACACGTTATTTGACTAGTGAGTATCTTGACTTTACCTCGTCACTACTCCACCGAGGTTAGTCTTGATACTTACTGGGTACCGACTGTCGTGTACTCATACTATACTTCTGCACATTTTTGTGCAGAGATAGGTATTGGAGATATCGGATTCGGACACAGGTTAGAGTGTGATCGTAATATTTAAGGTAGAGTTGTTTGGCCGTCGCAGTCCCTTGGAGTCTTTCCATTTTTATTGTACTGTCAACTCTTATCCGAACAGTATTGTATACTCGATCCTCGAGATCATTGCATGTATTCAGTTAGAGTTCGTGACTCAGTATTATCAGTCATGAGAAGTTTTTATATTTGTTTCCGGTTTTGGTTTCAGCACTTGTATTAAATTATATGTTTAAAAAAAATGACTTGAAATGTAATTGTAATTGGCTGACCTAGTTTTAGAGACTAAGTGTCACGACGCCTGTGGTGGGATTTTGGGTCGTGACATGTGAGCAACACCAAATCATGGTCAATCGCAAGCAATCGACGAAGCATACCAATTTCACAACCAAATCATGGTCAATCATAAGCAATCGACGAAGCATACCAATTGTGACACCAAATCATGGTTAATTACAAGCAATCGACGAAGCATACCAATTTCACAACAGAAAAATCACAGCAGTAGGCTAACGAGCGACGTCCAAAACAACAGGGTTGTCGGAAACTTAGCAGTCACCGGAGTTCTCATATTCCGTCCAGATTAAGAACTTATCTCGAGAATCCCATAAGTTCTTCTTTTTCAGACCAATGACTCATGAACCAAGATCACTTTCTTTTTGCTTTTTTACATGTCAATATGTTCTCACTGACATTGTTGCTTAACTTTTTGTTTTCTTGCTTCGACTTCTATGGCTTTTGACAGCGTCTCGATCTTCTTATTTAGGGATTCCATAAGTTCTTCTTTTTCAGACCGGAGTTCGAGTATTCAGATATGTTTTAATTTTTTTTTAATTGAGTAAATAAGTGACTTGACAGCTGACATGGAAAAATAGAGTGGGTCAGCTGCCACATTGATCATCCGTTAGGGTTAGGAACAGTTCCACTTACTTTGTTAACGGTAGGGTGAGTTTTGGACGTAAAGTGAAATAGAGGACAATCGTATATTATTTACAATAGTAGAGGGGCAATAATGAGCTTTTTTCCAAGAAAGTTACCTCTTGCCTCTTGTATCTTGGATGACATGAGCTTCAAATGCAGGAGCAACACGATATAAAAAAGAACTACATAAGATAATGGACTAATTTACGAACCTGAACATGGATGTGAAGTAAATGTGGAAAAAGGGTGGTGATCACTTAAGTTGTAAATGCATCGAGTATTTAGCATCTAAAGAAAGAAACCAATTTATTTTTGTGACATATTACCAACTGAATATTTACAAACCTGTCAGAGTATTATGACCTTTGTAGATGAGAAGTTGTGTGAAGAAGAAGCCGATTAGTTTTTGTCATTCGCGAATTGAAGAAATGGAACATGATAGATACAAAATGATGGGGTGAAGTTTTTGTCAATAAACTGAATCTGATAACTTTCACAAAAAGAATTTCCAAAACGTGCCTTGGATTATGCTGCACGGTTACCGAATTTTGCTTTCACGATATCTGTGGAACGTTAATTCTTTAAAATTTTGTAATTGTTTTTTGAATCTCCAAATAAATTTCATTGTGACACTTGGCATAACATGATAGATTTGCTTCGTCCTTTTATATATTATATATTAATAGATTCACTCATTTCCAAGCCCCAAAAATGTCACATATACAATCACTCTAACATTTCTGTAAGCTGGAAAAAAATGTCGGACTATCTTCCGAAGGATGTTCTTGTAGAAATTCTATCAAAACTACCTTTAAAATCTCTAATTCACTGCACAACCGTATGCAAGTCATGGTATTCGACAATCACAAACCCTAATTTCATTTCCGTACATCACAACACCCAAATAATCAGCAACAGCAATCGCCGACCTTTATTATTCGTTCGGCACTACAACATGTTCGACAGAGTCGAACGTTACGCGTTACACTTCGACGATGAAGATGAAAATGATTCCTCGGATGTTGATTCGTTCGCTGAATATCTCGAGCTGAAATGTCCTGAAAAGAGTCGTAGTGAGTATTTAAGAATCGTCGGTTGCTGTAATGGTCTTATTTGCCTTTCTGATGATTATGATAAATATACGGATACAGTGGTTTTATGGAACCCTATAATTCGGAAACATTTGAAGTTGCCCAGGCCTAATTTAGGGTATAATGGACGTGGGTCTTGTATTTATGGGTTTGGATTTGATGTTGCGAAGAATGACTATAAAGTTGTTAGAGCTGTTTATAATAGTACTGCTACTGAGGATTATAGGTTGCAGTTTCCACCAACTATTGAGTTTCTTGATAAATTGAGGGCAGTTAAATTCTTGGTTCCACCTGGAATTGAGGTTTATTCTTTGAATAGTGGGGTTTGGAGGAGCATTTCTGATGTGTGTCCTTCGTATATTTTGCATCAGAATCATTCTGTTTCGGCTTATCTTATTGGCGCTGTTCATTGGATTGCATCGAATTCGAGTGATGATGATGATGGTGGTGGTGGTAACGGTGATAGTAGCAATAGCAATAACAATAACAGTAGTAGTAGTAGCAGCAGCAGCAGCAGCAGCGGTGGTGGTAAAAATAAAGATGATAGCTTTATTGTAGCATTTAATG